>CAKNXH010060104.1:214470-242897 GCA_932178445.1 Andricus quercusramuli
TTCGGTTTCGGTTTCGATTCCCTTGGAATAGAACCGAAGGGCTTATGACAAAGCCACCGAACGCGTCCTCGGGTTGCGGATAGAGGGTCCCCGTACCAAGGGTTTCTGCTGAATATGGGTACAATAATTAATAAGCAGTCGCGGACAATTGTCCAGGGATGGTCCCGAAGGAATAACCCCTAAGCGAAGGTGTGCGAACCGTGCCGAAAGCTGCATGGCACCTGGGTGAGGTGTCTTTAACGGTGACCCTGGGATATCGGGCGATATCTCAGAGTAATAGCCTTATCCTTGCACGCGGGGCTCTACAAGGATGGACGAACCCTTTCCCTAGCTGCTCGTGGGAACAACAATGAAACCAAAAAACCACCAAAATGTTGTAGATGCGGTTCAAAACGATCGAACGCGCAGAGCACCCGACAATGGATCGGCAAACAATGCCGATCATCCTAGAGCTCGGGGTGCTGAAAATAATTTAGATGGAAACACAACGACGAACCGGCGAAGCGCCCACATTGAGTGGACGGATCAACTTAAGAATGATGTGTTAGACTGCTACGATGCCAGTATTATCCCTGTTCGTGGAGGCTTTATGGCGCGTATGCATACTCTGTGGTGCCAGAAACACCCAGAGCTTCAACACGTTTCGCATCAGTCTTTGCGAAATCAAGCCGACTACCTCCGCAAAAATGGATATGTACGCGGAGCGCTTCCTCAACCGCTGCTTGAACAAGCTGCAGACGAAGATGAAACGACATTAAGACCAACCGCAGAAAGTAGGCACCTTCTTGAAGATGATGGCAATTTCAGTACAAGGAGGAACATCAACATGCAAGTTCCTCTTAAGCCCCAAGATCTGGCTGAAATGGATGCCTCCCTTTGTGGAGATATCTCGCAAGAGTCCGACCTCTGGACCATCAATTGCTCAGTTTATGGTGCTGCGAGAGCTTTGGCTGATTCAAATCGAAGGCTCAAACCGACGATGGATCAAAAGACAAGAAGACGCTTGCATCAACTGAACAAGAAAATTGGATGGGCAAGACAGAATGCGTCCCGTGTTCAATGTGTGATTGACTACATAACATCTGGTAGACCGTTCACGGAAAGGGTTCGAAAGTTCGCCCAAGAACTAAGGACCTTGAATCACACACTAAACAAGTCAAAGCTGCTGACAATCAAGCAACATATTGTTGACAAAATAAGGCTGTTATCTGACGCAAGGAGGAGGATACAGAAGAGGGAGAGATGGATCAGAGAGAATCAACAGTTTCTCGCTGACCCATCGCGCCTCTTCAGTGATCCCCCTGTTTTTGTAAAAAATCCTCCCAAGCCCAAGGAGGTAGAGACTTTTTGGAGAGAGGTGTACAAGATCCCGAAAACACTAGAGTTGAAGGAAGATACTGACAATATCATCCGCTTCAAGGAGTTTTGCGACAGCCTCATAAAATCTGAGGAGGAGTGCCCATCAGTCACTGCCGAAGAGGTGAAAAAAGCACTTAGAGGCACGAAGAACTTTTCCGGTGCTGGACCAGATTGTATCAAGAACTTTTGGTGGAAGAAGTTTACTTCTACACACCAACATTTGGCCCGCATATTCACCTCATATTTAAAGTCGGAGATGCCCATTCCGCAGTGGCTAGTGTTAGGACGCACTATACTCCTACCGAAAAAAGGCGACTTGTCCAAACCAGAGAATTACAGGCCAATAACTTGTTTGAACACACTGTATACGATTTTTACAGCTATCCTAAACAACAGGATTGTTCGACGAATTGAGCCTGTATGGCGAGAGATGTACGAACAACGTGGCTCGAAAAAAGGTGTAGCAGGCTGTCGAGAGAACCTGCTGATTGACAGGTGTGTCTGTAAAGACGCTACAGTCCATCAGCGCGTCCTGTCAATGGCCTGGATTGACTACCGGAAAGCTTTTGATTCAACCTCTCATAGACTTATCATCTGTCTGTTGGAAAGCTTGAAGGTACATCCACACATAGTGAGATGCATAGAGAGATTGATGCCTCTTTGGAAAACTAGATTTACCATCTCATCTAGGAATTATCGTCTGACGACGAACAACGTCACCTTCCAGAGGGGCGTCTTTCAAGGGGATAGTATCAGCCCTTTGCTTTTTTGCATCACACTTTTGCCTCTATCTCTTGCACTACGAAATTCTCCTGGATACCTCTGTGGCGACACTAATCAGCGTGAGCATAAGGTCACTCATGTATTCTATATGGATGACCTGAAGATCTATGCCGCTGGTAAAAGCAGACTTCAAACTGCTTTAAATATCGTCAAGAACTACACAGGAGAGATTGGGATGGACTTTGGTTTGGACAAGTGTGCCAAAATTCATTTGAAGAAAGGAAAGATTACTGGCGTTCCCAAGGACCCTGAGCTTGTGGATATAAGTGTTATTAGACATCTTAACACTGGAGAGACCTATACATACCTGGGCGTGCCTCAAAGCCGCATTCAGGACGTAACATCAGTGAAGGAGTCTCTCCGAAGCAGATACAAGCATCTTCTTCGACAGATTTGGTCTTCCAATCTGTCGGCGTTGAACAAGGTATCTGCGACTAACATGCTTGCCGTCCCGGTTCTATTCTACTCGTTTGGGGTGGTTCAATGGACGAAGAACGAGCTTAAGGCCCTTGATGTCACCACGCGTAAGATCATGCATATGCATAAAAGCTTGCATATCAATTCGTCAGTTCCGCGATTATACATTTCACGCCAGCAAGGCGGACGCGGACTTCTGAATCTCCAGTGTCTTCATAACCGAATTGTTTTGAGTACAGCTTACATCGTTGCGAATGGCAGAGATCCTCTCCTAAAGATGGTCAGAAACCACGAGATGATTGGCGAAGGGGCGTTCCTTTACAAAGCCGCGGAGCAAGCTGCCGAGACCCTTGGCCTGAATTTTAACATCAGAAGTGAGGAAAGTGCATTACTCCATCTAGATGCTTCACGTCTAAAAGCCGAAGTAAAGAAAGCAGAGGTTGGAAAATTTCACCAAGAGCTACTCGACAAGCAAATGCACGGAAACTTTCACAGAAATGTAGAAAAACAGTCCTTGTCGAAGGAGCAAACTTTTGCTTTCCTCAAATCATCAGGGCTCAATTCAGGTACAGAGGGCTTTATTTTCGCATGCCAGGACGGTGTAATCTCCACCTTAGCATACTGCGCCCGCATTTTATGTCAAGAAGTTCCCAGTGATAGGTGCAGAGCGTGTCATGCACACGCTGAGTACCTAGAACATATACTATCGGGGTGTCCGACCCACGCAGGAACAACGTATATCTATAGACATAATGCGGCCCTAAGAGTACTTTATTACCACCTTTGTCGCTCTTACGGTGTTGGTCGCGACCCTGCCCTGCCGAACGCTCCAAGGGATAGAGAGTCAATTGTCCGAAACGAGAAGTGCCAGATTTTCTGGAACTACGATTTTCGGGCAGCAGTCTCCGTTGCGCACTCGAGGCCTGACATTGTTCTCCAAGACTTCGAGAAACGAACTATATTCGTGATCGAATTCTCGGCTCCATCCGAATACAACATCACTGCAAAGGAGAAAGAAAAAGAGGAGAGATATCAAGACCTTAAAAGAGAGCTGCTTCGACTGTACCCAAAATATTCGGTACGAGTGATTGTTCTTGTGATAGGTGCTCTCGGAGGTGTGAAATTATCGCTGGTTCGTAACCTTAAAGCCATACCCGCGTGCCAAAAATATGCCAAGGCTCTTGCGAGATGGATGCAGAAAGCTGTCATCCTTGGGTCGCTTCGTGTCCTCAAGACACACGAGGGTTTCGCCGGCCTGTCGTTGTGATTTCGTCGTGCCCTGTGACCACCCATCTCACGGATGTGAGACGTGGCCATAGGTGTATTTTACCGCGGTTCTACTGGGGGCCATTGACATTTTTTCAAGATGGCAGTTGCTCTTAGTGGTACCCTGCGGTGGTTGTTTAACTTTTTTTTAATTATATATATATATATATATATAACCGTTGAACATCAGTCAATTACGAACTTTATGTTATCAAAAAAGCATATTTCACATATATTTTTCTATTCAAAATAAAAATATTTACTTATAGCGTTGAAATGATCTTCGCAACAATATATTGTTGTCGTTAAAGATAGGGTAGGGCACATGTCACGCCCGACAATTTTGTACCATTTTTTCATTCCTCACCTTTGGGTAAAGATATAAATAATTTTCCTGGATTTTTGACAGACGTGTTCTTGCATTGAGGCACAAAACACTAATGGCAGCGCTGATTTTTTTGCATTTTTATGAAAAAAAAAAAACGTAAATCGCCCGGATTATTTACAAGCGTTTGGCGGCTAGCTACGTCACATCAAGATGGCGGAATGAGCGCGAAAGAAATAGGAATTTTAAATGTCTACAAATTTTTCTTTTTCAAATTTAAATTCGAAAAAAAGTTTTTTTTTTACACTATGCTGGTATTATTAGTGATTTTAGAGCATATACTTTAATATGCAAAAATTAAAAAAAAATTAGTGGATGACCCTATTGAGTTGAATATCATTAGAAGTATTTCTGTTCTATGAGTGCAGGTGCATTAACTCGAGCTAATAGTGAGTTTTTTTATTCCTCGTTAAGATAAAAATACACAAAGCCGAAATGGGCAATTTCTTCACTTTATTTGTTTATATGTGACCGTCCGCGAAGAAAGGGACTTAACGCGCGGTATAGATTCATTTTACTGGATGAGCGAGCGAAGAGGCGGTCCAACACAGAAACTTCATAAAAGGGCCTAACTTTGCAGTTTAATAACAATTTGAATTTTTCAGATATAAGAATAATATTTTTTATTATGAAAAAGCAAATAAAAAACTGTTGCGGGCTGATAATAAAAATGAACATTTTCTCAATAATGTGTTTATTATAAAAATTTGAAGAGCGCTGGGTACAAACTGGACAGCACGAATCAGCCAGCCCATGAAAAAGACGCGCTACGTCCAGTTGAGAGCATACTCCCTCCCTTTTGATTTTGTCGACCTCTGTCGTTGCATAATCTTGATATGCGGAGTCGGTAACGCGCCAAGTATTTGAATAAACTTCTGCAACACTCCCCCTAGTTAAGCGTCTTCGACGCGCGTTCAATTACATTAAGATTAGTTCGCAATATAGTAAATTTCTCGCAACACAAAGCTTTTGTTAGTACATCGGCATACTGATCATTTGTGGATACATAAACAGAATCAATCACTTTTTCTCGCAGTTTTTTGCAAATGAATTGATATCGAACATATATGTGTTTGGATCTACGATGAAATTCAGGATTTCTTGTTAATTTAATTGCACTTTGACTATCAATATTGAGAATAGTCGGTCGTGCTTAGGCTAACGCACGCTTGACGTTTAGAGGACCTCTTCACGCATCCGCCACATAACATAAACACAAAACCCGATGTGGGCCGGCGCAAGTCTGGGTCAGATGCATAGTCTGCATCGGAATATCCGATCAATGTGTTACTTTCGTTTTTAGACTTGAATAAAAGCCCGAAGTTTGATGTACCCTTAAGATAGCGAAAAATACGTTTTACTGCTTGCGACCCCAACTGCAAATGCAATGTCGTGTCGCGAAACCATCGCTAAAAACAAGAGCGAACCAACGGCTTCGCGATGAGGTACATTCAAATCACATCTTTCAGTCGGATTAGTCAGTTTTATCTGTGAATCAAACGGTGTCTTTACGTTGTTCGCCTCATTCATATTGAATTTTCGTAAGATTTTATTTACATAGTTTTCTTGACAAATAAAGAGAGTCTCTCTCGCGTGAGATTTGCATTCCGACAAAGTAATTCAATTCACTAACAGTTAAATCACATTGAGTTCTCCAAATTTCAATAAATGTCTTTAGTACATTCAAGTCTTTTGCAAGTGCTAATCCATCGTCGACATATAATGCTAGATAAATTTTCTTTTCCACGAATACACAAACAAATACGCATTTGTCCGCGCTGCTTTGCTCGAAATCCCAGCTCTTCATGAAACTGTCGAATTTTTCATTCTAACATCGACCGGTCTGTTTCAGCCTGTAAATTGCCTTATTTAGTTTCAAAGCTAGATTATCACCTTCTACATTTAAGCCGTGTGAAATTTTCATGTAAGTTGTTTCTTTAATGCACCCGTTCAAGTAGGCTGCACTCACGTCGAATTGTAAAGAGCTTAATTATTCGTGCACAGCAATAGCGAGAAGCGTTCGAACTGACTCATAACGTACAACAGGAGAAAAAATTTCCCCGTAACCTGTCCCTGGTTCTTGTGAAAACCCTTAGGCACACAAGCGAGCTTGATAGCGCTTTGAATTTTCATTGTTTAAATCCTTAACCTTGAATACCCAAGTGAAGCCTATCGGTTTTCGCGATTGTTGCAGCTCAACTACATCCCACGCAACAGATACCTCGAAGGATGCCGCTCCGGTTCCTCAGTTACAAGCGTATTTGACAGCTCCTCACCGATCTCAGCAGTCGCTTTCGCAGCAAACATGTTATCGTTGGGGTGCTCGATTGGAGACGGATGCGCATCGGCTTGTGGGTGATTCGGATTACATGTCAGATTTTCATTAATTTCCGGCAAATTATCTTCAATGAAGATCGATACTGTTCCTTCTTTTACGTTAATACGTTCCGCTTCGTTAAAAATAACATTTTTGACACGACGATGCACGAATCAGCCAACCCACGAAAAAGACGAGCTACGTCCAGTTGAGAGCATACTCCCCCCCTTTTGATTTTATCGACCTATATCGGTGCATAATCTTGACATGCGCAGTCGGTAACGCGCCAAGTATTTGAATAAACTTGTGCAAAAAAAACTATCGATTGGTGTAAAAAACTAAAAATCCATTTTTTCCGCGTTAAGACCCTTTCTTCACGGACGGTCACATATATAGGTGCTCTGTAAAAAAATGATCAAATCGCAAACCACAGTTCTCTTGAAAATGTAATGCTAAGCATTTCTAAAAAAATAACTGTTAAATCGGTTGAAAAATACGACATATGGTTGATTATGAACAGTACATTTATAGTCCAGACCACAGTTCTTCCTGTTCTGCGCCCTCCGAGACGTGAGCATACACTGGATAATCCCAAAGTGGGGATTTTTGGGCGAGGTTAAAGCTATTGATTGATTACTCTTGGATCGCTTTACTGAAGGTATTGAGCTTCTTTCCTTGAATTGATTTCTCGAACAAGGAAAAAGATTTTTTATGGTCTCGCCTTATCGATTCCTTTTAAAATTGATTTCGATTAGTTTCTTCTGTTTTCGGTGCATTTTTCGTTTTCCCTATCGGCAACGTTCGCGGTCACGTCGATAATTGCAGGTTCGGGGGCTAATGTTACTGGATGATCAATGCCTTTCCTAGTCAACTTATCGCCCATTTCGTTTCCGAAGACTAACTGATACACCGAAACGTGCTTCCCATTTTGATATCCATTCCGTGGCACTATTGATCAAAATATTGTCAGTCTTTATTATTAGTTCGTTTATTCCTGCTTTTTGTGCCTTTTCAGCAGCTACCGTCTCTGCTGTGAACTCTGTTTCGTTCTTGGTTTAACAGCCTGAAACCAATTGAGACACATTTAGAGGATAATCCGGTGCAAATCAGACACCTATCCCCGTATTTGCTTCTCCAGAATCCTGACGATACGCACCGTCGATGTAACATTATACATAGGAGTTTTGTAGGGCAGGGAGTCGGGGAGTCGGGAGCGTCAATTTTCGTGGAGAACTTTTAGGGCTTCAATTATATCCACTGGAGCAGGCATTACTAACCGTTTACCGTTAAACCTAGAACTCTCACGAGTTCTAGGGATTACAGTGATGAGTGCAGGTCTCTGTTGTGAACTGAAGTTTCAGATGATTGTAATATAGGTAACGGATAAGCGTCTCCGATTACCTTTTCATTAAGTATCGTTTCATTTGTGTCGCTACCTCCTCGGACAGTGGGGATTTTGAGTTGTATTGAGTGTATGGTTGTAAGATTCTCACCGTTAATGTGAAAAATGTCGGCGAAGTCCTCAATCCATTTGAGCACGTATCCCTTCTTTTCTGAAGTTAGGTTAGAGATATTTAGGTTTTCCTTAACCCTTCCAACACGGTCAGCATAGGAATCTCCAAGGTTCTTTCGTAAGTTTTTTTATCAGGTATTGAGATTTAGAATTAGTAGATTCATTCTCAGGGTAATCGCAGATATCGTACGGGAAGAACTCCTCCGGAGAGGCAGCTTATTCGACTTCCTCTTCCAGCGTATTTATCACGAGAATGTGACATCTTCCTTTTTCCGCGGAAACGGCAGCCACGCCCAGATATAGTCATTTCGGGCTATCGATTCTTGGTATATAGCCTTTCTTAACTTCCACATTGAGAACATCTATTACCGCAGGTTGTCTTGTTCTTTCTTTGATTCTGAAGATCGTAGGAAAAGGCTTAATTTGCGGTTTTAACATTCTTCTAGGTTCCTGAGACTCTTCGTCGATAAACGGGATTGGGTTTATTGGATTTGAGATTTTGACTAGGGCGTTGTGCCTGAACGATATTTGTGCTTGTTCCTGCCTAAAGTAAAGTCTTTCAAAGATTGTGAAATTATGCTCCACTCAAAATAGCAGATATACTCATTCTCAAAAGTTAGTACATCTTTGATAGTGTATAACCGGAAAAACCGTGGAAAAAACTTGAATCGCTTGAAACAACTCATACTGAATATCAAGTCGCGTGGTATATATTAGAGAAATATTATAGCAAACATTCGCCCGTTACCATTTAACATATGAAAGCATTGTTTGATTTGTCACATTAACAAAACACTTTCGCAACCACATTAAACGACGTTTTAAATTACGTAACTAAATAATATCGAGCATCAGAAGCTTTGAACAAAACAATTTTGAAAGCATTTTTGATTTTTGCGATACCTTCAGAACTTGATATGAAAACGTGACTTGAATGGAAAAAGCACATTCAAGGTAGTGACTCTCCAAAAATGGAATTATTCCTTGAATTTTTTCTTTGTCGAGAAAAATTCCTAGACAATATCGCAACTATATGAAACACTCAAATGAAGCATATGCTAATCGGGGAATTTCGAATGCAACGCAATATCAAGCGATTAGCAATATCTGTAAAGCAATAATAAACATTGAAATCAAGCACATGCTAATAGGGCGATGCCGTATGCAACGCACTCTCAAGCGATTTACAATATCTGTAAAGTTTCACATTGTACGCAAAATTGTGAAAAACTTTTAACCGCAAACCTACAACAATGCACGGAAATCGTGAAAAATTTGAAGCTTTGTTTCAATTGTCTTAGAACTAACCATATCGTAGAAAACTATACAGCATCGGCGTGTAAAACGTGTAATAAAAAACACCACACTCCTTTAAATCGAAATAATAATGCTTCACAACCAACTCTAAACTCAAATTTGGCATGTTTATATTCTCGATAACGGTTCGCAAGTTCATTTCTTGAACGAAATAATGACTTCAAGGTTAATTCTTAGTTTAAATGAAATCAAAATTTCAGTCCGTGGCGTGAATGAAATGAGTTCCAGAATTAGCAAAATAACACGTACCAAGTTCCGACCCCGTTTAAATGGCTTTTCCAAAGATAAAACTTCCCTTATAACTCCAGAAATCTATCCTTTTGCGCCTAGTTAGCCTTTAAATTAAGTTGAACTCAAAATTCCATCCAATCTCCATCTTGCAGATCCAGAGTTTCCAGAATCTGGAGAAATCGACGTTTTAGTCGGTGCGGACATTTTTTCTGCAATTGCTTTGCAATAGTCAAATAACTTTAATTAACGAAGACGCGCTTTTGCAAAAGACTAAATTAGAATGAATACTGGAAGAAAAAATATCTGAATAATACCTTTTCAAGCGCAGCTAGGTGCAATTTATCCCTGAATTCTTCAAATCGAAATACGTACCAGTTTTGGGAATCAAAACACTATTCTCAAGCGAGCCGATTATCAAAGATAGAAATCGCATATAAAGAACATTATCCAAAACACACTTTTTACAAGAAAAATGCCGGGAGCTTAAAGAACCTTTTATCGAAAATCCTAACTCATAGAGGAAAGGGAGTATATGTCCGAAATAAACTTATTCCACTACTTATTCGATTATCTTATTATTCGAACAAATGTTTCGTCAAATCGAAGTTCATTCCGATGATCAAATATATCTCTAATTCATGTGGCGAGAAGTCATATGTAGCTTACAAGGCCTCTTGTACAGTTGGTAAATGGTGAAGCCTATATTTATCCACATGCATCTATCGCTCTAAATGAAGATTTTTACATGGATGATTTCGTATCAGGCGCGGCAGCTCGTGAGCAAACACGAATCTCAAGCAATGGGCTTCCAATGATTCGTCTCTTATAGAATCCTCATCAGAAACATCTTATGATTGTTTTCTATGTTCTAATTTTAGAAGAAAAACTAAATCTCTGCATATTTATTGGGATCCAAAGCCGGATTTAGTGTTTTATACCGTAAATGAATCTTGTATAGTCAAAACCATGACTAAAAGATCGATCCTTTAATGAATAGCACATTTCGACCCTCTCGGATTATTGAGTCCTATTATTGCAAAGCGAAAATCATGCAATCATTGTGGAAATCAAAATTAGATTGGGATGAGAACGTTCCATGTACAAAAAAATAAGTTGGGTCGAATTTCAAGATCAATTAATTTTCATAGAAAAATGCACTACTCAAAGAAAAATAATTGGTGATCATTACATTACCTTAGAAAAACATGGTTTTTGTGATGCTAACAAAAACGCTAACGGAGGCCAATTTTTCTATCAGATCCATCGATGATAATGGCGTAATCGCTACTCAATTAATCTCCACAAAATCAAGGGTCGCTCCTTTGGATGTCGAAGACGAATGTCGTTCACAACTATGCTTTGTTCTTCTACTAGTGAATGTATGTCTTAAAAGTTCATCAACCTTTACGGAAATTAATCATACAAAAAACATTTTTCGGTCCGATTCAATGATTGTATTAAATTAGACGAAAAAAAGGCTTGTTACACTCTTCTCACCTTTGAAGCAAGTCGTGTGGCCAAAATTCAAGCATTATGAATACCTCCTGAGTTACATAGTTAGAATATTTTGTAAAAAATTTCAATTATCGAATACCATGGGCGCATATATATTTTATTTTATGTTGTGCATACGTGTTTGAGTAGAATTTGGCATTCTGATTGCATGCAAATCTCATCAGTCGGAGTATTCAAATGTTTCTGTGTAAAAATCCCAAATTTAAAAATGGCGCATCCAATATGGCGGATCATAATTGTAAAAATAACACTAATTTGACTGGAAATTGCTACACAGGGAATATCTCGGATATTATGGGTATTTATTTTGTCTGAAAATCGTTAAATAAAAAAATTGTTCAATATTAAAACAAAATATCGTCTGAAGTCAATCATAGCCACCATAATGGGATAGCAGCAGTTTTCTTAACTAAATAAAAAATCAATTAAAATCAGAGACACGAAAAACCCCCGTGCAGCAATTTTTCTACAGAGTGGCTCTATTTGTACAATTATGATCTGCCATTTTGCAATCGCCATTTTGAATTTTGACATTTTCATTTGGGATTTAAGATCCGCAACCCGAAAATACCCCGTGTAGCAAGTTTTAGTCAAATCGATTTTATTTTTAGAATTGTGATCTGCCATACTGGATTTGTCATTTTGAATTTTGATATTTTAAGTTTGGATTTGAAATCAGCGACCAGAAAAACATCCATGTAATAATTTTTAGTGAACTCGGCTTAATTTTTACAAGCATTATCCGCCATTTTGATTCATCATTTTCATTTTGATATTTTTATTTCGGATTTGCAATCAGCGAACCCAGTATCCCTTAAACACTCTGATTTATGAAAGGACGGTATCGAAAATTGGCCCCTCGCCCCCACTAATGCCATTCAATGTAAAAACTCACACTAAGGGTACAAGTAATATGTGGGACAGAATGCGTCAAGTGTCTCAACCTAAAATGATTGTTTCTCTTTTATAGTGTTGAAACTTGGCTCAATTATATTTCTAGTGGACGTTTCTTAATTCACCAAACCATAGGTCCATATATCAAGCGGATGGCAATGTACAGAAGCCTGAAGTTTTTACATTTTCAGGTGCTTTATCACCTTCGCGTTAGTGTAACTTCTTTTAGGAATATACGATTGAACTTTTATTGCAGTGTTTTGTAAAGCTCTTTTCTTTTCTTCCAAAACACTGTACTAAAAGTAAAATCATATATTACTCCACTAGGACTATAATTCAGCCAAGTTTCAACACTATAAAAGAGAAAAAATCATTTTAGGTGGAGACACTTAACGCATTCTGTCTCACATATTACTTTCACCCTTAGTGTGAATTTTGACATTGAATGGCAGAAAACAGTATGAAGGCTAAATTCTACAACGTTGTGCCTAATGTAAAGTGTGATCTACTCAACAAGGACTTTCATTTGGTACCAGTCTCATTAGTGGGGGCGCGGGGCCGAATGACCATGTATTCTCGGTACCCTCCTTTGTTTTCACAACAATATTGAATTAATTTAGAGATTAAAATAGCGACTTCCGTAGTCTTTTTCTCATAATAATCAAGCGCTACATTAATTTACAGGCCGGATTTGGAATCAGCGTGCAAAAATCTATTAAGAAGCGTATGTATAACATAAAATACAATGTCTATACGCCCATGGTATTCGATAAACGGAATTTTTTAGAAAAATTGTTATCTTGAACATATATTTTCAAGGTCAACATTTCTTTTAAAACATCTATATTTTTTCTTTATTTGCTAAGGATTTATCTTAAATTTAAAAGTAAATTATCCCTCTAGGTCATTCCTATCAAAAGTTGTACGATTTTGAGTTATATACGACAAAACCATCCATAGTGCAATACGCAGCTACCGAATATAATCCCGCCGATCTCGTACCTAGTGTTGCCATCAAGCGAGAAATACCTTTCTTGTTCTCTCAGTTTTCGAGCATTTCGTCAAAAATGTTGACCAAACTGCTCAGGACCAGTCATGTTATTGCACAAATATGTACACAAAATAACAACAACAAATTATGTGCATATATACAAGGTGTCACACACTCAAGTGTCAGGACTTGCATGGCTGTATAAAAATAAAAAAAATAAATCGAAATTCCCTTCTCCAAAAATCAGTTGGAGTTTTAGCTGTGTTAGTGACTGCGGCCCTCCCGTCGCCATCCCTACCTCGGCGCTCGCTCCAATTTAAGACACAGCGCGCTGCGCCACGTCGGGGTGAGAAAGCTTGAAATTCGGTTCACGCTTCGAGTTAAAAAGCAGATAGACCAGGCAATAAAGGATTTTTTCACCAAAAAATTTTAGAATGGAAACGAGATAAGCCATTATGTAATATTCATGTCTAGGATAAAGGCTTGTATGTTTTCAGGAAAAAATATGTGATCCGAGCGAATTGCGCAATGTTCGAAGTTTGCGAAATAATATTTTTAGGAGATTGCGATCAAGGTATTGATTTTCGAAAAAAAAAGTTCAATTATAAATTGAAGGTGTTGGCGACTGAAAGGCGAAGTTTAATTATTAAAACAAATTAATGAAACAATCCTCGCACGAATATTTGAACTAAAGTCATCACTGGCGGATACTAACTAGGCACTAGCAATGGTGCACTTAGAGAAACCTTACAAGTTAAAAATAATGACAGAAGATTTCGCAAAGAATATTTCTGGATAGTCAATCCTGTGCGCTGATGCATTTAGAACATGCCCCAGAAATCAGTCTCTCATGGTCACTTATTTAAATTTGCCTTGAGGGGTATAAGACATGTTTGCCATCGCGTACCTAGGGAAATCAGATATTTTTTTGCAATAATTAAGCAATGAGAGAATCCTCGAAGAATGTGGAGTAGAGGAGTCCTGGTTGACAAGTGTAAAATAAATTCGTTGAGAAGTTGTGAGCATGCTGAGAGGATGAAAGATGAATGACCGATAAAACAAGTATGTCGAGTTGAAGTAAATGGCAGCGTACCCAGAAGATGACAGAGAGAAGAGTGGTTAGAATGTGTGTACGAGACCCTAAATCGAAGAAATATAAAAAGCCATAGAAACACAAAAGCTTGCATGTTTAAATGCATGGATGTTAAGGAAGCTAAAGAGGTATGGCTGGACAGAAAACTGTGGCGCCAAATAGTCTACAAGAAATGCATGATGAAGAGTGTCAGTGGAGTGAATGACGCCTGAAACAAAACAACTAGGATCCTAATGGGCCTGAGTGGAGAGCTTTACATGTTGAATTTGTGAAACTCTTCGCCTGGGGTGATTGCTAGAGATTGATTCGCGACCTGGTTCTGAACATTGTTGCGAAACAAAAGTGTTATTCAAACAAACAACACAGGAATCACCCTCCTCACTGTTCTCATATGGACTGCCTGATACCCGACTAGAACCAAGTGAGTCACGCTTACCCCGAAAGGGATATGACTTATGATATTCAATAATTAAATATGATAATTGTAATTTCTGACAGGTCGCAGGGAGAACCTGTTAATAGACAGGTGTATCACCCAGGACTTGATCAGGTATCGAGGCAATCTGTCCATGGCTTGGATTGACTACCGTAAGGCATTCGCTAACACGAACCATGAGCTACTTTACAAGTTCCTTGAGTGCTTGAAGATGCATCCAAAAATAGTGAGATGCATAAAAGAACTTATTCTCTTATGGCGGACAAGATTTATCATAACAGCTGACAAAAGACAAGTGATTACAATCTATATCACATATAAGAGGGGGGTCTTCCAAGGAGACTCTCTAAGTCCGATACTTTTCTGCATCTCCCTCTTGCCTCTATCATGTGCTCCGAGGCAAAAGCTCTGGATACTTGCGTCCACCTACACCAAAAAAGACTAGAAACTACATCATCGCGTGACGATCAGGATGTTCAACTTACAGGGGGAAATACCATTCAACACATACGTAATGGAGAAACATATACATATCTTAGAATACCGCAAGCGGAAATCCAAAATGTGCGTGTGTTAAAAACGACCCTTGGAAAAAGGTATCGCCAAATTCTCAGAAAAATTTGGGCTTCCAAACTTGTCGGAAGCACACGCAAGATAATGACACTTTATCGAAGTCATCATCCAAGATCTTCTGTACGTCGAATATGCCTTCCTCGAGATAAAGGGGGTAGATGCTTGCTAAGCTTAGAGTGTCTTCATTGAAGAACGGTTCTGGCTACAGCCTGCTCAGTTCTAAATGGCACATATTCTCTTATGCGACTCGCACGTCAACATAAAGTCCTAAATGCTGCGGCATTTCTAAGCCGTGCCGCAGATAGGGCGCAGAGGAGCTTGGCCTCCCATTTCATTCCAGCGATATTACACATGGCTTAGCATCACTAGCACCTTTGGTGCTCAAAAGTCGTGTACAGGAAGCAAAACATACGCTTCTACTAAGAGAATATATTGACAAGCCCATTCATGGTAAATTCTACATCATACGTAGAGAAGAGTTCTCGATGGGTCTGTCCAACATGTTTGTCAAGTCTGCTGGATTGAGATCGAAGACTGAGGGATTTCTTTCTGCCTGTCAAGACGGCGTTATAAACACCTTAGTTTACCGTGAGCCCATAATGAATGTACCTGTAGGCGATACCAACTGCCGAGCGGGCAAGCAAGAACTAGAAATACGCACATAGAAAGAAACAATGCGGCTCTAAAAGTGTTATATTACCATCTTTTGTTGATCTGTTGCCCGACTTGACATACGCCCAGGGGGAACTCGAGTCCGTTGTGGAGAATGATCAGTGTAAGATCTACTGGAATTTCTCATTCTCCACCACTAAACGTATCAGTGCTACGAAGCCTGATATTGTCCTCCAAGATCTGAAGAATAATATCATTTACGTGATTGAATTCTCGGCACCAGCCGATGGTAATATCACGGAAAAGGAGGAAGAAAAACGGGCGAAATATCAAGCACTTCTTTTCGAGCTGAGCAGGCTGTACCAAGAATACAAAGTCCATCTTGTAGTTCTCATAATCGGCTGTCTTGGAGGTATGAAAGCTTCATTTATTAGCCAACACAACAAGATTCCGTCTTGCCAGCGTCAGGCTCATTCCATCGCGAACCGGGTGCAAAAGGCTATACTTCTGGGATCACTTCGTCTGGTTAACACTGTTCCTCATAACATTCTACAAAGATTGGTAACTATAAAAAAGTATCTAGAGGTCTAACCTTCATCTCTAACTGTTCCGTCTGCCACGTAAAGTCATCCGCGACTAGAGACCTGCCTCCAACGAACAGTGTTGCACGATGTTATCTCGCGTAAATTTCCCGCTCTTGCTTACCTTCTAGGACCAAAGGAACAGAAGTGGATGACGTACACCTTCCAGTTGCGTTGGGATTGGTTGCTTTAAGGAACCATGGTCGTAGCTTCCTGAGCCTACAACTTCGCATAATAATAAACCAGAGAATATACCCTTGCAGATACACCGATTCAAATTTACTTGAAGTGGTGCTGGAAATTTTTTCCGACCCTAATAAGCAAGATTATAAAATTTCCAAAGTGATACAATATTTTTGCCCTACTGATTTTTTCAACAACTCAATGACCAAGGGGATAATGTTGTAAAATCCTTAAGAAACCATCTCTCTAGAGCTCAAGCTATAAAGCCTATTGTGCCACACCAATAAGTTGCTTTCAGAAGTTCACTCTAGACCTCTTGATGAAGCTCAATATCTCAACGACTGATGTTAAACAGGTTAAATCCTCAGGCTAAACAAAAGTGGGTCCCAAGGTACCAACTCTGTCACAGGATTGCACCCTATTTTGTGCATGGGATAGTTCAGGTGGTTGTACACTGTGAGCATCTGAAACACTATTCTCAGTGTTTTTTGGGTAACCTCAGGATTTCCCTGACACTGTCCATCCTGTACGTACAGCCCAGGATGGCTTTCGCCTGTCAGAAACCCTGGGTTTGTTCCCAGTATTCCCGATGCTTTGTCTGGATTCAGATTTAGATGGCCATCCTGATTCAGCAAGATGCTAGTCCCACTAGCGGTTTCGGTTCTATGTATTCACTTGTTGCACCGCTTTTTACCAACTAGTCTGCTTTTTCATTGCCCTTGAAACATGTGTGGCCAGGAACCCATATGAGGGCCACGTTGTTCTTTTCTGCAATTTCGGTTAATGCCTTTTGCATTCCCAAACCGTCACTCAACTTATGTGTGGTTTTCCAACTGCAGTTAATGTCGCTTGGCTGTCCGTACAGATTGTAATCTGCCTACCAGCAGCGTTTTCCTCTATTAATGTTGTAGCGCAGTGAAGGACGGCCAGGATCTCCGCCTGAATGAAGGTGGCATGCCGCCCATATAGCATCTCTATCCCCCTCCTTCCCGCGCTGTCATGGATTCCTGCTCCTGACCCTCCCACTCCTTTGAAGCCATCTGTGTACCAGATTCCCCTTTGTAGAAGCGGGTTACCATTTTCTTTCCCCATATTCCTGCTTGGGATGCAGACGCGGAAAGTCTAAGTGAAGTTGAAGCGTTTTATTGTTTTGTTTTGCCTTATTTCTAGAATTCACAGTGTGCTGACGTCACTTTGGAGTCTAATGTGTTTAGTCCCCCAAGCCCTTCTATTTGCTCTTGCCAGGCAGCCCATCGCGTGAGGGTTCTTGACAGACCGTGTATCTTAACGCCGCTATCGCCTCATTGTTCCTTTCACGCTCCTAAGCCCTAACATTTGTGATCATCGCAGCCTGCCCTGCATCGTTTTGAGTTTCACCCGTGGCTACCAGACCACGGCCGCGTATAGAAGCATTGATTTAAAGACAGTGAAGTAGAGCCATGCGACCATTTTAGGCGCTAGATCCCACGTGAAACCAAAGGCTCTTCTGCACATCCGAAGTGTCATGACGAACTTCCTGCACTGATTCTCAAGATGCTTCGACCAGGCTGTTCTTTTCCGAATTTACAGAGAGCCCTGAGCTGTCGCACCTGAGTTCTTCGGTTTAAAGAGCCGACATTTGTAAGACCCATCAACGTTTCAGATGAGCCCCCCTGACTAGGATTAGAAATTTATCGGCATTTCCTGGTTATAATACCCTTCTTTATTTAGCCTAAGGAGGCCGTCCACTACAATGCACCACCGTAGGGGTGACAGAATACCCTCTGTGGGCATCCCCGTGGCTGTGTTCCCCTAGTACTAGGTCTGCGTCCCACATGGCTTAGAATCGCCTTTGGTGAAGCAGGCTTCGTATCCAGCTTACTAGCTTACATCTGCTGCTCGACCAGTTTCTTTAGCGTCTTCAGAATGAAGGGCTATAGAATAATCTACCGGACATCTTTCGCAGCAGTGTAGCCCTCCTTCCCAGGTTTGGCAATGAAGGCCACTTTGCCTTTCTTCCATGCGGATGAAACGTGTTTGAGGGCAATGCTTGCAGAAGGACCCAATGGCCCATTTCATCTTCTAGATATCAACGACTTTGGCGGCAAAATTCCAGTCGGACTTCTCCCTTTCCTGGCCCCAGCCTTCCTCCTCTCGGTTGGTTTGAATTCGCTGAAATTCTGGGAAATGGACTTCCATCAGGTGGTTCAGCGTTTCTTCTTCACCTTCCGCAAACTCGCCATTATCGAGCCTGGACCTTAAGTGCTCCCAACAGCTACAAGGTCACGTGATATCTATTAAGACTCATCCTCTACTATGAAATGACAACAAATTTCCGAAGTAATAAAAGTTTTTGTCCCCACTGATTTTTTTGAACAACTCAATGACCCAGGGGATGATGTTCGAACATCCTTAAAAAAACCCTCCCAGTGACATCTATCGCAATTGTCTTTAAGGGGTGTAAAATATATCTCTTCATCCCCTAATAAGAAAGAACGAAAATGTTCCCAAGTGATAAAAGGATTTAGCTCAAATGATTTGTTCATCGACTTGAGTTTATGAAAAAATCAGTGGGGATAAAAACTTATATCACTTCGAAAATTGTATGTTCTTTCTTAAATCTTCCCTCAAAGCAAATTTATGTAAGTGACCTTAAGAGGTTGATTTCTGGAGTATGTTGTAAATTCATCTATTAAAGAATTTAAGGGATGAAAACCACTCTTAAAATTTACCCCAAAAACAGTTTTTCTGTAACATCTCAAAAACGAATCAGAATTTTTTGAACAAACGAGCGTCAGATTATTTCTTACAAGAAGACGCTTATTGGGACAGATTTTGTATGCCGAGGGGTTGCAACCCTTATTTTTTACAAGGGTGATTTGATTTGATGTACCACACCGATTTTCTTCATTTTGTAATATGTTTTAGTACTTGAAAAATAGCAGATAATATTTTTTTACGTACTGATTAAGTGATTTAAGGGATCAAAACCATCCTTAAATTTTACACCCAAAACAGATTTTCTTCAACATTTCTTACAAAAAAACATTCATTGCGAATTATTTTGTACATCGATTGTTTACAAAGGCGAATGTCACTTTTTTACATTTTTTTTATACAGAAACAATCAAATCAGCTAAATTTTACTATACAGGGTGTCTCAGACTCAAGTGTCCGAACTTATATGGCTGTATGAACATTAAAAAAATAAATCGAAAATTCCTTTTCCAAAAATCAGTTGAAGTTTTAATTTTTGATTTATGAATCATTTAAGCTGAACCAATTAGGAGCGCGGTATAAACAGTCGTGCGTACGTGAGCCGGGAGTCCAACGTAGTGTAGTGATTGCTGTTCTCCCCTCGCTAACCCCACCTCAGCGCTCGCTTCAATAACACTGCGTTGAAATCACGCTCACGTACGCACGATTGTTTTTAACGCACTCCTGATTGGTCCAGCTTGAATATTTAATAACTCAAAAACTGAAACTTCAAATGATTTTTGGAAAAGGATTTTTCGATTTATATATTTTTATTTTTATATACCTATATAAGTCCGGAAACTTAAGGCTAGGACACCCTGTATATTGTACTGTTTGTGAGAAAATTGTAAATTAAAGTTGACATGTTAGAGGGTTTTGGAAAATAGTTCTTTGCAAGTGGTAATTTATCCCTACAGTTAATTTTCTGCTTTTGGAAAATGAATGACAAAATATGTTTTAAATTTTAATCTAGGAGCCCTTTTTCAGTACATTCATTAGTAAATTGATTACATTTTATTATAAAAGACACGTCCCGAGGAGCGTATTTTTGCATTTTTGTTTAATTGAAAAATTCCGGTTCGTTCTTGAGAAATGAAAGAAAAATGTTTTTGTGGGTTAAGTTTAAGGGTGGCTTTCACCCCTTCAATGACCGAATTCAAACATAGCCGATGAAATGCAGATTTTGTTAGTAGGAATTGTTGTTCAATAAATAATATTTCGTTACATTAAAACGAAAATTGTAGGGATGGGACTTGAATAAATAGGGTGGTTTTAAATACTGTAGACTAGTTGATAGTGTCATAGTAAGAAATATAATTAAATACAATGATTAAACTTAACAAATTACGAAGAAAAATATGACAATGAAGAAGACGAATAAGTTAACAAATCTAATCAAGAAAAATATATAATGTTGTACAGTAATGGTACATTTTGACGTAATTGCTTTATTTTTCGATTTGCATTTGGAAAACTTTATGTATGTCTGACCGCATGGTAGCGCCCAGAAATATATAATATTTCAAGTTCTGGTCAGTATTTCTTGTGTAGGCCTGCATTTCACAAATATAAAATTATTTCCTCAAAGATTGAAATGAAATCTACTCTCTTCTGAACCAATTCATGTCTCAAAATCAGAAAACGAAAAAGCTGACGAATAAAAATTAGATTTCCAACTATCTTCTTTCTGGATCATTATAGAAAGATATATAACAAAAGAAAAAGTGGGGCCTACTCAAAGAACGTTTTAAAGTATGTACGTGATTCATATAATCATTATTTACTCATATAAACGTTGCGAACTTGTACTTTGAAAAGTTCTTTCAGTAGACAATAATGTTTTATTTGTGAAATCCAGAACTATCCAAGAAAAACTGGCCACTATTTCAAATATTACATTTTTGACTTACAAACTGAATCACTTATACTGTGTTTTATTAATAAAATGTAAACTTCTATTATTAATGTGTATTTTAGAAGCATTATTTTATTTATCCAATTTGAATTTTCGCGGAAATTTTAATAGAGTATATGGTGCTACCTTGCAGCTGTAAGCTCCCTAATCACTATGTGTCGAAAAGAGCATGCTACAGTTCTCGCTGAAAACATCGACCTATATCCACCTTCATCTAATAAGGATGGGCAGTGGTCGGTGAGATTTGAATATCGGACTCCAGCGTGTTTCTTGACCGAGTACTAGTATAATATATATATATTTAAAAGTTTGTCATAAGGACAACCGCAGGATTTTGCCGGGAGCGGGTGCTAATTTGAAAAATTGCAGCCCCTCCCAGCGAAATCGCGGTAAAATTTCAGCTGTAACCACGTCTCACGACCGTGAGATAGGTGGTTGCAGTGTGCGATGAATTCGATACGATGATCCGGCAAAAGTCTCGTGCACCCTGAGGACACGGAGCGACCCAAGGACGACCGCCTTCTGGATTTTCCCCGCAAGTGTCTCAGCATTTTGTTGACACACAGGGATGCTTTCCAAGCTATTAACCAGTGAAACTTTGGCACCTCCAAGAGCGCCGATGATTAAGACGATTAGCTTAACAGAATATTCGGGGTATAACAGTCGCAACTCCCTCATAAGATCTTTATACCTCTCTTTCTTTTCTTTTTCCTTGGCTGTGACGTTTTTGTCAGCTGGTACCGAAAATTCGATAAAGAACATGGTTCGTTTCTTGAAGTCAAGGAGAACTATGTCAGGCCTCGAGTTCGCAACAAAAACAATTGTCGAGAATATGAAGTTCCAGTATATACGGCACTTTTCATTTTCGACAATTGACTCTATTTCCCTAGGAGCGTTTAGCGAAGCGGTATTTGGGCCAATTCCGTAAGAGTGACAGAGATGGTAATAAAGCACCCTTAGTGCCGCATTGGCAACGGCGATACCACGCTGAAAACACCAGTTCCCGTAAGATCACTGAAGTTAAGCAGCGTTGGGCGCGGTTAGTACTTGGATGGGTGACCGTTCAGGAATACTGCGTGGTGTTGGCCCGTCGTGGGTGTGGTGGACCTAAACTGGTAGTATTTATCCACCTAGAAACACTACCCGAATCGGGTAGTGAGGCAATGAACTTTCGAGTTCGAACTGCTAATCAATTTATTTTTTTATTTTCATTTAGTGCCGCATTCTGCCTTTGGATGCATGAGTTGGAAAACTAGATAGTATGTGTCCTAGATGCTCGGGGTGTGCATGACACGCTCTGCAGCTATTATCTGGAATATCTTGGCTCAAAATGTGGCGACGGTATGCTAGAGTGGAAATGACTACGTCTTGACATGCCAAAATGAAACCCTCCGTGCCCGACTTTAATCCGGATGATTTAAGGAAAGCATACGTTAGCTCATACGACATCGACTGATCCTCCACATTTCTGTGGAAGATGTCGTGCATCCTCTTGTCGAGGAGCTCTTCGCGGAAGTTTTTCTACTGTGCTTTCTTAATCCGGGCCTTCAGAAGTGAGTTTTCAAGATGGAGCAGATTTGATGCATTTTGCTCACCCTTGGTATCTAAGTCAAGGCCGAGTGTCTCAGCAGCCTCCTCTGCTGCTTTGTACAGAAACGCCCCTTTGCCCGCTTCTTCATGTTTCCTGACCATTTTAAGAAGAGGGTCTTGTCCATTTGCAACTATACGTGCTGTACCAGAATAATCCTGTTGTGAAGACATTCAAGATTCAGTATTCCGCGACCACCTAGGCGGCGTGAGATGTAAAGTCGCGAAACAGAAGACTTGAGGTGCATGCTTTTGTTCATGTGGCAAGCATGTTCGTTGCAGATACTTTGTTCTTAGCCCACAGTTCGGAAGACCAAATCTGCCGGATGAGACGTTTGTATCTGCTTCGGTGAGTATCCTTTATAGATGTCACGTCCTGAATGCGGCTATGTGGCACGGCCAGGTATGTATAGGTCTCTCCAGCGCTAAGGTGTCGTATAGTGCTTCTGTCGACGAGCTCAGGGTCTTAGAGGATGCCATTTAAGTTTTCCTTTCTTCAAATTAACCGTGGCGCATTTCTCTAACCCCAACTCCATTCCAATCTCTTCAGTGTACCCTTTGACAATTGTGACGAAGTAACAAATTTTATAATTACTTTTTAAACATCTGCGACTGCTTTTATACGTTCTCTCGAAAACTTCTGCGATAATATCGACGACAAATTTACAGTCTAATCTATTAAACCTTCAGAGAAATATTTCAGTAAAACCCTAAATTACTTTATTATATTTTCAGAAATATTTTATGTTTACGGCTTCAGACCCTAGAATCTATTTTGAACACGAACTATCCTAAATGCCATTCAAGCGGGTTTATTACCCTTTTCAAATTTGGGTTGCTTGTTCATGTGGCCAACAACCAACGTAAACGAAGGGAGGTCGAATTTTCTCTGAATTTTCACTTCGGGGGTTTTTCCCGTTCGTGCCTTTCCGGACAAGATCGGAAGGGCCCTTCGCGTAGACAGGACCCATCGGGCCCTTGCTTGTGTGAGAAAATCTGTACTTCCTAAGACATTACTATTCGAGCAGCTGACCTCTTCGCTTCGTCTGAGAGTCAGTTCGCAAATACATTTCAAAGTCTTCCTTCACCCTTGTATATATTTAAAGTATAATAAATTTGTGTTATATTTTAAATGACTAGTTTTATTCCTGATTATTATCTTAAATAACTTCAATACCAAACAACAATTTTTACAGCTTGATGTAGTTTCTCTTTATTTCTAGCATAGATCTTGAGATCGTCCATGTAAAATATATGACTGACCATATGCTTTCGATCTCCAGGTTTGCCACAGAGCTACCCTTCGGAATGACGACGTGCGAGAGACAGTGGCAATAATGTGAGGCAAAAGAGAAGAGGGCTTATGGTGTCGCCCTGAAACACACCTCTCTGAAAGGTGACACTGTTAGTGATCACACGATGTTTTCCAGATGAGATAGTAAATCTGGTTTTCCAAAGCGGCATTAATCTCTTTATGCACCTAACGATGTGTCGATGAACCTTCAAGCTTTCCAACAGACAGATGATAAGTCTATGGGAGGTTGAATCGAAAGCTTACCGGTATTGGCCTGTAATTCTTTGGGTCAGCTAAGTTGCCGGTCTTCGGCAGGAGCACTGTGCGCCCTTCCACCAACCACTCCGGAATAGGCTCTTCCGACTTTAGATGTCAGGTGAAAATTCGGGCCAGATGCTGGTAGGTTGAAGGAAACTTCTTCCACCAGAAGGTCTTGATACCATCTGGACCCGGAGCGGAATAGTTCTTCATGCCTCTTAATAAGTTTTTCACCTCCTCTGAAAAGATAGGTGGGCATTCCTCCTTAGCTGCTATGAGGGCATTTCACAGCTCCTTGAAGCTACTTATGTTCTTTGAGTCTTCTTGAAGTGGATGTTGGACCTCGTAGACTTCTCTCCAAAATGCTTCGACCTCCTCTGGTTTGGTCGGATGGTCGACAGTAACTGGAGGGTCTTGGAAGAGTCGAGATGGGTCAGACAAAAACTGTTGATTTTCTCAGACCCACCTCTCCCTCTGCTCTAGACTTCTCTTAGCGTTAGATAGTACTCGTATTCTGTCAACAACATGCTGCCTGATGGTCAGTAGCTTTGACATGTTGATCGTGTGATAACGGATCCGCAGTTCGCGCGCGAACTTTCCATCCTTGGCATTGAAAGTCCTGCCAGATGTTATGTAGTCAATTACACACTGAATGCATGACGCGTACTGTGTTTGCATCTGCCAAAGTTCTCGCTGCACTGTATACACCACAATTGTTCAGTCAGATCATTGGGCTTGGGAGAAATCTGAATGTTGATGTTTCTCCGAGTCTTGAAACATCGTTCTTCATCTATTGGATGCCTGTTCGCGGTTAGTCTCAGTGACGCCACTCTTTCTCTGTTGTCGGCTTTTTCTGGCTGCGGTAGAGTAGGCGCTCCGCTTACATAGCCTCTTTTTCGGAGTTGTTCGGCATGGTTTCGCAGACGTTGACGCGAAAAGTGCGAGAGTTCTGGATGTTTCTCGCACCACAGAACCTGCAGTCGTGCCACGTAACCTTCTCGCTCGGGGGCCATACTGCTATCGTAGCACTCTAGCAGGTCGTCATTAAGTCGATCCGTCCACCCAAAAGTATTGAGATTCCGCCGGTCCATCGCACTGACTTCGTCTTGATTGGCTCCCCTAACTCTAGGGTAGTCGGCATTGTTGCCCGACCCATTTTCATGCGCCCTGCGCGTTCGCTTGTTTTGAACCGCTCTTACTACAACTATGTTTGGTGTTGTCATTGTTGTTCCCACGAGCAGCTGGGGAAAGGGTTCGCCCATCCCTGCAGAGCCCCGCGTGCAAGGATAAGGCTGATACTCTGAGAGGTCGCCCAGTATCTCATACCGTTTGAGACACCTCACCTAGGTGTCATTCAGCTTTCGGCACGGTTCTAGCGCCTTCGCTTAGGGGTTATTCCTTCGTTTGGTAGCTTTGTCATAGGTCCTTTGGTTTGATTCCCAAGGAACCAAAACCGAACCATATATATATATATATCCTTGATTGTTGATTGTCCTCGGGTTGCGGATAGAGGGTCCCCGTACCAAGGGTTTCTGCTGAATATGGTTACAATAATTAATAAGCAGTCGCGGACAATTGTCCAGGGATGGTCACGAAGGAATAACCCCTAAGCGAAAGTGTGAGAACCGTGCCGAAAGCTGCATGGCACCTGGGTGAGGTGTCTTTAACGGTGACTCTGGGATACCGGGCGACGTCTCAGAGTATCAGCCTTATCCTTGCAAGCGGGGCTCTACAAGGATTGACAAACCCTTTCCCTAGCTGCTCGTGGGAACAACAATGAAACCAACAAACCACCAAAATGTTGTAGATGCGGTTCAAAACGATCGAACGCGCAGAGCACCCGACAATGGATCGGCAAACAATGCCGATCATCCTAGAGTTCGGGGTGCTGAAAATAATTTAGATGGAAACACGACGACGAACCGGCGAAACGCCCACATTCAGTGAACGGATCAACTTGAGAATGACGTGCTTGACTGCTACGATGCCAGTATTATCCCTGTTCGCGGAGGCTTTATGACGCGTATGCATACTCTGTGGTGCCAGAAACACATTAAGACATTAAGACCAACCGCAGAAAGCAGGCACCTTCTGGAAGATGATCGCAATTTCAGTACAAGGAGGAACATCAACATGCAAGTTCCTCTTAAGCCCCAAGATCTGGCTGAAATGGATGCCTCCATTCGTGGAGATATCTCGCAAGAGTCCGACCTCTGGACCATCAATTGCTTAGTTTATGGTGCTACGAGAGCTTTGGCTGATTCAAATCGAAGGCTGAAACCGACGATGGATCAGAAGACCAGAAGACGCTTGCATCAACTGAACAAGAAAATTGGATGGGCAAGACAGAATGCGTCCCGTGTTCAATGTGTGATTGACTACATAACATCTGGTAGACTGTTCACGGAAAGGGTTCGAAAGTTCGCCCAAGAACGAAGGACCTTGAATCACACACTGAACAAGTCAAAGCTGCTGACAATCAAGCAGCATATTGTTAACAAAATAAGGCTGTTATATGACGCAAGGAGGAGGATACAGAAGAGGAAGAGATGGAACAGGGAGAATCAACAGTTTCTTGCTGACCCATCACCCCTCTTCAGTGATCCCCCTGTTTTTGTAAAAAATCCACCCAAGCCCAAGGAGGTAGAGACTTTTTGGAGAGAGATGTACAAGATCCCGAAAACACTAGAGTTGAAAGAAGATACTGACAATATCATCCGCTTCAAGGAGTTTTGCGACAGCCTCATAAAATCTGAGGAAGAGTGCCCATCAGTCACTGCCGAAGAGGTGAAAAAAGCACTTAGAGGCACGAAGAACTTTTCCGGTGCTGGACCAGATTGTATTAAGAACTTTTGGTGGAAGAAGTTTACTTTTATACACCAACATTTGGCCCGCATATTCACCTCATATATAAAGTCGGAGACGCCCATTCCGCAATGGCTGGTGTTAGGACGCACTATACTCCTACCGAAAAAAGGCAACTTGTCCAGACCAGAGAATTACAGGCCAATAACTTGTTTAAACACACTGTATAAGATCTTTACAGCTGTCCTAAACAACAGGATCGTTCGACGAATTGAGCCTGTATGGCGAGAGATGTACGAACAACGAGGCTCGAAAAAAGGTGTAGCAGGCTATCGAGAGAACCTGCTAATTGACAGGTGTGTCTGTAAAGACGCTGCCGCCCATCAGCGTGTCCTGTCAATGGCCTGGATTGACTACCGGAAAGCTTTCGATTCAACCTCTCATAGACTTATCATCTCTCCGTTGGAAAGCTTGAAGGTACATCCACACATAGTGAGATGCATAGAGAGACTGATGCCTCTTTGGAAAACTAGATTTACCATCTCATCTAGGAAACATCGTCTGACGACGAACAAGGTCACCTTCCAGAGGGGCGTCTTTCAAGGGGATAGTATGAGCCCTTTGCTTTTTTGCATCACACTTCTGCCTCTATCTCTCGCACTACGAAATTCTCCTGGATACCTCTGTGGCCACACTAATCAGCGTGAGCATAAGGTAACTCATGCATTTTATATGGATGATCTGAAGATCTATGCCGCTGGTAAAAGCAAACTTCAAACTGCTATAAATATCGTCAAGAACTACACAGGAGAGATTGGGATGGACTTTGGTTTGGACAAGTGTGCCAAAATTCATTTGAAGAAAGGAAAGATTACTGGCGTTCCCAAGGACCCTGAGCTTGTAGATATAAATGTTATTAAACATCTTAACACTGGAGAGACCTATACATACCTGGGCGTGCCTCAAAGCCGCATTCAGGACGTAACATTAGTGAAGGAGTCTCTCCGAAGCAGATACAAGCATCTTCTTAGACAGATTTGGTCTTCCAATCTGTCGGCGTTGAACAAGGTATCTGCGAATAACATGCTTGCCGTCCCGGTTCTACTCTACTCGTTTTGGGTGGTTCAATGGACGAAGAACGAGCTTAAGTCCCTTGATGTCACCACGCGTAAGATCATGCATATGCATAAAAGCTTGCATATCAATTCGTCAGTTCCACGATTATACATTTCACGCCGTCAAGGCGGACGCGGACTTCTGAATCTCCAATGTCTTCATAACCGAATTGTTTTAAGTACAGCTTACATAGTTGCCAATGGCAGAGATCCTCTCCTAAAGATGGTCAGAAACCACGAGATGATTGGCG
>CAKNXH010060105.1:2726-45185 GCA_932178445.1 Andricus quercusramuli
GTCACCATTCGGTTTCGGTTTCGATTCCCTTGGAATAGAACCGAAGGGCTTATGACAAAGCCACCGAACGCGTCCTCGGGTTGCGGATAGAGGGTCCCCGTACCAAGGGTTTCTGCTGAATATGGGTACAATAATTAATAAGCAGTCGCGGACAATTGTTCAGGGATGGTCCCGAAGGAATAACCCCTAAGCGAAGGTGTGCGAACCGTGCCGAAAGCTGCATGGCACCTGGGTGAGGTGTCTTTAACGGTGACCCTGGGATATCGGGCGATGTCTCAGAGTAATAGCCTTATCCTTGCACGCGGGGCTCTACAAGGATGGACGAACCCTTTCCCTAGCTGCTCGTGGGAACAACAATGAAACCAAAAAACCACCAAAATGTTGTAGATGCGGTTCAAAACGATCGAACGCGCAGAGCACCCGACAATGGATCGGCAAACAATGCCGATCATCCTAGAGTTCGGGGTGCTGAAAATAATTTAGATGGAAACACAACGACGAACCGGCGAAACGCCCACATTGAGTGGACGGATCAACTTAAGAATGATGTGTTAGACTGCTACGATGCCAGTATTATCCCTGTTCGTGGAGGCTTTATGGCGCGTATGCATACTCTGTGGTGCCAGAAACACCCAGAGCTTCAACACGTTTCGCATCAGTCTTTGCGAAATCAAGCCGACTACCTCCGCAAAAATGGATATGTACGCGGAGCGCTTCCTCAACCGCTGCTTGAACAAGCTGCAGACGAAGATGAAACGACACTAAGACCAACCGCAGAAAGTAGGCACCTTCTTGAAGATGATGGCAATTTCAGTACAAGGAGGAACATCAACATGCAAGTTCCTCTTAAGCCCCAAGATCTGGCTGAAATGGATGCCTCCCTTTGTGGAGATATCTCGCAAGAGTCCGACCTCTGGACCATCAATTGCTCAGTTTATGGTGCTGCGAGAGCTTTGGCTGATTCAAATCGAAGGCTCAAACCGACGATGGATCAAAAGACAAGAAGACGCTTGCATCAACTGAACAAGAAAATTGGATGGGCAAGACAGAATGCGTCCCGTGTTCAATGTGTGATTGACTACATAACATCTGGTAGACCGTTCACGGAAAGGGTTCGAAAGTTCGCCCAAGAACTAAGGACCTTGAATCACACACTAAACAAGTCAAAGCTGCTGACAATCAAGCAACATATTGTTGACAAAATAAGGCTGTTATCTGACGCAAGGAGGAGGATACAGAAGAGGGAGAGATGGATCAGAGAGAATCAACAGTTTCTCGCTGACCCATCGCGCCTCTTCAGTGATCCCCCTGTTTTTGTAAAAAATCCTCCCAAGCCCAAGGAGGTAGAGACTTTTTGGAGAGAGGTGTACAAGATCCCGAAAACACTAGAGTTGAAGGAAGATACTGACAATATCATCCGCTTCAAGGAGTTTTGCGACAGCCTCATAAAATCTGAGGAGGAGTGCCCATCAGTCACTGCCGAAGAGGTGAAAAAAGCACTTAGAGGCACGAAGAACTTTTCCGGTGCTGGACCAGATTGTATCAAGAACTTTTGGTGGAAGAAGTTTACTTCTACACACCAACATTTGGCCCGCATATTCACCTCATATTTAAAGTCGGAGATGCCCATTCCGCAGTGGCTAGTGTTAGGACGCACTATACTCCTACCGAAAAAAGGCGACTTGTCCAAACCAGAGAATTACAGGCCAATAACTTGTTTGAACACACTGTATAAGATCTTTACAGCTGTCCTAAACAACAGGATTGTTCGACGAATTGAGCCTGTATGGCGAGAGATGTACGAACAACGTGGCTCGAAAAAAGGTGTAGCAGGCTGTCGAGAGAACCTGCTGATTGACAGGTGTGTCTGTAAAGACGCTACAGTCCATCAGCGCGTCCTGTCAATGGCCTGGATTGACTACCGGAAAGCTTTTGATTCAACCTCTCATAGACTTATCATCTGTCTGTTGGAAAGCTTGAAGGTACATCCACACATAGTGAGATGCATAGAGAGATTGATGCCTCTTTGGAAAACTAGATTTACCATCTCATCTAGGAATTATCGTCTGACGACGAACAACGTCACCTTCCAGAGGGGCGTCTTTCAAGGGGATAGTATGAGCCCTTTGCTTTTTTGCATCACACTTTTGCCTCTATCTCTTGCACTACGAAATTCTCCTGGATACCTCTGTGGCGACACTAATCAGCGTGAGCATAAGGTCACTCATGTATTCTATATGGATGACCTGAAGATCTATGCCGCTGGTAAAAGCAGACTTCAAACTGCTTTAAATATCGTCAAGAACTACACAGGAGAGATTGGGATGGACTTTGGTTTGGACAAGTGTGCCAAAATTCATTTGAAGAAAGGAAAGATTACTGGCGTTCCCAAGGACCCTGAGCTTGTGGATATAAGTGTTATTAGACATCTTAACACTGGAGAGACCTATACATACCTGGGCGTGCCTCAAAGCCGCATTCAGGACGTAACATCAGTGAAGGAGTCTCTCCGAAGCAGATACAAGCATCTTCTTCGACAGATTTGGTCTTCCAATCTGTCGGCGTTGAACAAGGTATCTGCGACTAACATGCTTGCCGTCCCGGTTCTACTCTACTCGTTTGGGGTGGTTCAATGGACGAAGAACGAGCTTAAGGCCCTTGATGTCACCACGCGTAAGATCATGCATATGCATAAAAGCTTGCATATCAATTCGTCAGTTCCGCGATTATACATTTCACGCCAGCAAGGCGGACGCGGACTTCTGAATCTCCAGTGTCTTCATAACCGAATTGTTTTGAGTACAGCTTACATCGTTGCGAATGGCAGAGATCCTCTCCTAAAGATGGTCAGAAACCACGAGATGATTGGCGAAGGGGCGTTCCTTTACAAAGCCGCGGAGCAAGCTGCCGAGACCCTTGGCCTGAATTTTAACATCAGAAGTGAGGAAAGTGCATTACTCCATCTAGATGCTTCACGTCTAAAAGCCGAAGTAAAGAAAGCAGAGGTTGGAAAATTTCACCAAGAGCTACTCGACAAGCAAATGCACGGAAACTTTCACAGAAATGTAGAAAAACAGTCCTTGTCGAAGGAGCAAACTTTTGCTTTCCTCAAATCATCAGGGCTCAATTCAGGTACAGAGGGCTTTATTTTCGCATGCCAGGACGGTGTAATCTCCACCTTAGCATACCGCGCCCGCATTTTATGTCAAGAAGTTCCCAGTGATAGGTGCAGAGCGTGTCATGCACACGCTGAGTACCTAGAACATATACTATCGGGGTGTCCGACCCACGCAGGAACAACGTATATCTATAGACATAATGCGGCCCTAAGAGTACTTTATTACCACCTTTGTCGCTCTTACGGTGTTGGTCGCGACCCTGCCCTGCCGAACGCTCCAAGGGATATAGAGTCAATTGTCCGAAACGAGAAGTGCCAGATTTTCTGGAACTACGATTTTCGGGCAGCAGTCTCCGTTGCGCACTCGAGGCCTGACATTGTTCTCCAAGACTTCGAGAAACGAACTATATTCGTGATCGAATTCTCGGCTCCATCCGAATACAACATCACTGCAAAGGAGAAAGAAAAAGAGGAGAGATATCAAGACCTTAAAAGAGAGCTGCTTCGACTGTACCCAAAATATTCGGTACGAGTGATTGTTCTTGTGATAGGTGCTCTCGGAGGTGTGAAATTATCGCTGGTTCGTAACCTTAAAGCCATACCCGCGTGCCAAAAATATGCCAAGGCTCTTGCGAGATGGATGCAGAAAGCTGTCATCCTTGGGTCGCTTCGTGTCCTCAAGACACACGAGGGTTTCGCCGGCCTGTCGTTGTGATTTCGTCGTGCCCTGTGACCACCCATCTCACGGATGTGAGACGTGGCCATAGGTGTATTTTACCGCGGTTCTACTGGGGGCCATTGACATTTTTTCAAGATGGCAGTTGCTCTTAGTGGTACCCTGCGGTGGTTGTTTAACTTTGTTTTTAATTATATATATATACAATATATGTATGTATATATGAAGAGAATTCTCTCAAGAATTTATAATTTTAAATAATATTCTACGATGAGCGTCCCTGGCTTGGATTCCTGTAAAAAAAGAATTATTTGATTTTTGAAATTTTTCTTATTTGAGGGATAAATTTAATTGATTTTTCCGACAATGCTCAGTCTTAAATTCATTGCATTGGCCAGAAAAATCGGTACTCCAAACCTTTGACTGGCTTTGAAGTGCATTATATAAGAACGAACATTGCGGAAAGAAAGGATGATGTAAATTCAGATATACCTATATCAAAAATGTCTGGACGTGCCAAAGGAGGAAAAATTAAGGGAAAGTCAAAGACTCGTTCCAGCCGGGCTGGACTTCAGTTCCCAGTTGGAAGAATTCATCGTCTTCTTCGCAAGGGAAACTACGCTGAGCGAGTTGGTGCCGGAGCTCCAGTTTACTTGGCAGCTGTCATGGAATACCTGGTGACTGAAGTTCTTGTGTTGGCAGGTAACGCCGCTCTTGACAACAAAAAGACTAGGATTATTCCTCGTTAGCTCCAACTCGCCATCAGAAACGATGAAGAGTTGAAGAAGCTTCTGCATGGAGTCACCATCGCCCAGGGTGAAGTCCTGCGTAACATCCAGGCTGTTCTTTTGCCTAGAAAGACTGAGAAGAAGGCTTAAGCTACAAAAAGTTGATCTAAAAGACACAATTCTACCATTCTACCGCCACATTTGATTAACTTAAAAATTAATGTAGAATTTAATCACAATAGAAGCAAAAAAGAAATTAAAAGAAATTCATTTAGAATGAAAATAAAAATATTAAATACAGAAATTAGAGATCTTTGTTCAGAAATTAATGGGATTCAAACATTAGTAAATGATATAGAGACACATTTGTCAGAAATGATTAGTCATGAATCATTAGAGCAATTTTATGATTTCAAAAAATTAATATTAAATAAACTTATCAAAGAAATGATAGATATTTCAAAACAGAAATTTGAATGGATTAAAGAAAAATATTACAATTTCAACACTACAAAAATTAATGAAAAATGGTTAAAAAAACTTATCAGATTGAATAATTCCTGAAAACATAAAATATTATTTATGTTGAGACCAAAAATTGTGTATGGCTCCGATAAATAAATGTAAAATTACAGAAGAAACTTTAGCTTGTATATAGAAGAAAAAACCTTTTTTATGGATTCTAAAAACGCAGATAATACTAGAGCTTCAATAGCGCACATCATGACTAATTATTTAAGGTCAGATTCTGAATGTGATAAATATACTCAATTTAAAGTTTTAGGCGAAAAAACCAAAACTGTTATCAAAGAAAATAGTGACATAGTTTTATGTAGAGCAGACAAGGGAAACGTCACTATCATCTTAAATAAAACCGATTATATACAGAAATGTAACAAATTGCTACTTGAAAACAGAACTTATAAACAGGTAAATGAAGATCCAATAAATAACATACAAACTGATAAACTTAGCTATAAACCAAGAAATGATAAAAACAGATACTGTAAAATGGTTAAAAATTCATAATTGTATATCACAGACGTTCTACGGACTCCCCAAGATACATACAGTAGATATACCTGATAGACCTGCCACTTCTTATGTCAACTCTCCGTTATATAACCTATAAAAATATTCAAGTATTCCAATAAAGAAAATCTTTGGCAAGTCTAACACTAATGTCAAAAACAGTTTCCATCTTATACAAAAGATTAAATCAATTAACAACATTTCTAATAGTAATAGACTTTTTTCACTCGATGTCGTTCCACTGTACACAAACATACCTTATAATTTAGTTATTGCCATTATAAAATTAAAATTGACCCTAATTAAGGAACACAAGCTTCAGAAAGATAAATGTATTGAACTGCTCGAATTTTGCTTCAAAAACGCTTATTGTGTTTTTAATGGGACTTACTATTGTCAAACTTATGGTGTACCTATGGGTTCTCCAATCTCCGCCACAGTTTCTGACCTAGTAATGGAGACCTTGGAAGATGGTATTCTTGCTGTCCTCCCTTATAATCTTATATTTTACTAACGATACGTAGACGATATACTTGTTTGCGGCCCCGAGGATAAAACTGATGATCTACAAGAAAGGTTTAACAAATAAAACCCTCGTTTGAACTTCACGATAGAAAAAAAGACAGAAAATAGTATCAATTTCCTTAATATCACAATCAAAAGAAATTGAGAGAGATTTTAAACAAACTGGTACAGAAAACCAACATGGTCCGGAAGAAACATGAATTTTAATTCATATGCCCCAATAAAACACCAAATGCGGGTGATTAATCTGCCGAGACCCTTGGCCTGAATTTTAACATATGAAAGATATGAAGCAAATAATTTAACTCTAATTACAAATACACTTCTATAAAATAATTTTCCAAAAGATTTAATCAATAAATTTATTTAAAAAAAAGAATCGAGCATTTTAAATCTAGCCAAAATAAAAACTTGACAATACAAAATATAGAAACAAATAAAATTATTGTATTACTTTACATTGAACCACTTGAATTTAGGATTAAATGTATATTAAAAAACAAAGATCTAAACGTTGTTTTCCGTTCAGAAAAAGACCCCTTTAGTTGCTTCCGAAACATGAAGGACCCTACTGAAAAAGAACAAAAAACACACATTAAAGTATTTTTCAATGAATTTTTGAATTGAATTATTCTAGTCTAGTCTAATCAGGCAAAAATCTCTTGAAAAACGTAATTTTTTATTTTCTTGTCATTTTTTATGGCGTCGCTACTTAAATAAACTCTCAATGAATCCCAAGATCTCTTGGAAAAGCTACGTACAGCTGTCCGTGATTAAAAACATCTTTTTTTAGATCAGTTCCAATTTGATCGAAAGTTTGACCTTGTGATTTGTCGATTGTCATTGCAATTGCTACTTTGACTGGAAATTGTCTCCTTTTGAATGAGAATGGATAAGTATTTTCACAGTGCAGTGTTATCCGATTGAGATGAGCGATTTCGCCCACTCTACTGTCTGTCAAAATTTCACATCCCAAAACGTTGGGAGAAAAGTTTAATACGAGCGATCTAGTCCCACTGCAAAGTCCTTTACTTATGCTTACATTTCTTATCAGCATTATCACTGCGTATTTTCTCAATCGCAATTCATGAGGTGGCTAGCTCGGAGGATTCAAAGTATTCAAATATTCCGTCAGTATGGCCTCATGATTGATGTTTCTTTCGTATCCCAAAAGTTCTAACTCACGAAAAAAATTTTTTTCCGAAAAAGCAAAATAAAAAATGTTTCTTTGGGTCAAGCTGAATAAATTTCAGGTTTGACATATTGAACGTTTTTTAAAATGTGTACATATGACTCAATAAAAAAAAACATGTTTATGCACATTTTCAAAAAAATTGTAACTAAGCAAAAAATTTATTTTTGAATTTCGCAATTTTAAGTATCAAATGAATAAGATAGTTTTTTAACAAAATCGTTCAATTGTTGAATAAAGAACATCAGTTTTCAAGCAAAAATCGAATAGTCATGTTTTCGTTCCAAAAAATTAATTTTTAATTGAAAAAACTGAATTTTCCCCCAAATTGTTGAATTTTGAAGCCTGAAAGAAGCCTTTTCTACAATGCAGTTGATTTTTCAAAACAAAATAATGAATTTTTAATTAAAACGTTAATTCTCAACCAAACATTGAAATTTTCAGTTATATGCCTAGTTTTTGACGAACAAAAAAAAATTTAAGTAAAACTATCAATTTTGAACAGAGTAGTTCAAAATTCGACTAATTAGCTGAATTCTCTACCAAACTGTCCAATTTTCGAGGAAAAATTCAAATTTGCTATAAAACAGTTAAATCTTTAATCCGAAAACACGAATTTTTAACAAGAGTTGAATTTTCAAACAAAAAAGGTTTTTTAGTCAATAAAGAAAAAAATTGCATTCCAAATGTCGAATTTTAAAGCAAGAAGATTAATTTTCTACAAAAAAGGTCGAGTTTTTAACAAATTACATACATTTTTAACCAAATAATTGAATTTTCAAAATAAAAAAGATCAACTTTGAACCGAAAATGGAATTGCTACATTTTCATTTCAAGAAACTAATTTTCAAATGAAAAAACCAATTTTCTACAAAATTATTGAACTTTTGAACCAAAAAATAGTACATTGTGTAACGAGTGGAGTATAGTTGCGAGTGCGCCATGAGTGCCCAAGTGGCGAAATATGCAACTATACCACACGAGTTGCACACACTATTCTTCATCACAAATGTGAGGAATATGCATTCCTCGTATTTTATCCGCACGAGCAAAGCGAGTGCGGAATGGAGTGCCGATGGAGAATTGGCCGTGTTTTCACAAAACAAACGCACCTAACCTGAAACCTGCTGTGGGCATATTTAAGTATGATATTTAGATCTAATACGTTTTTATTTGATTATGATTACATATAATCAATATGAATATTCATATTAATCATATCAATATTATTTGTAATTTTTTTATACTTACTTCTTGCATCCACACACAAAACAAACTGTTGTTGACATTTTGAACATGATAACGTTGAAGTTAGTAGAAGGTTAGTTGCGTTTGTTTCGTGAAAACACGGCGAAGCGTGTGATTTTTTTACTAAAACACGGTGGAGCGTGCGATATTTCTTCTACAGCACGGAGCAGCGTGCGATCATTGCAGAACACACGCTATTCGCACGGCATGTGCAGTATGCCACAATGCGCACGGAAAACAGATGTGAAACATGGCATATTCCGTGCATGCGTGATAAAAAGAACTTCCTAGAATACAGTTGAATTCAAAAATATAAGCTTTCAATACAAACAATAATTCTCAATCAAAACTTGCAATTTTCAGTTTAAAAAAATGAATTTGTAACAAAGTTGTTTAATTTTCCACCAAAAAGACAGCTTTTCAACAAAATAAATATATTTTCACCCAAATAGTTGAATTTTTAACCAATTTTCTGCCAAAAATATCAGTTTTGAACGAAATTCATGAACTTACAACCAAATAGTTGAATTTCCGACTAAAAAAGGTCAATCTTCAAACAAAGCAAAGATTTAAAAAAAATAAAAATTGCTCAAGTTAGAACATTGAAAATTGCAGTTGATGAATTTGGAATATTCCATTTTTCAATTAGGTATTTAACTTTGTACATTTCAACTAAAATGTGCTAATCTTGTAATACTTATTTAAAAAGTACTATATATTTTGTAACTGTTTCAATTTTATATTGGATAATAACTTCTGTCTCCAGTTTTCACATTTTCAACTTGCTTTAAAATGTTTCATCTTCAAATTTTTTTAAAGAGTATTTATTTTTTAATGGTCAGCACTTGAAACGTATACCTTATTTATTCAAAAATAATTTTTTTAAGTGCTATAATTGCTCTAATTATTATTCAATAAGGGTTACAATTTCAAATATCGTATATTTAAAGAGAAAGGAGGAAAAAGGGAAAGTTTTTTTAGAATAGGGGGAAAAAGGGGAATTTCAGGAAAAAATTGGAAACTAAGACAAAAATGGGAAGACTGTGCATCCCGTTCTTTTGACTGAGCTGAAATGTTGGAAGTCGAGTCCGCAAATAGAGGCACTGACAAACCAAGAGTTTTGTGCACTGTTCTTCCATGGGGAAGTAATGTTCAGCAATGCCGGTGAAGGCCATCGTGCAAATATTTTTACCTTGACCTTTCAATAAGTAGAACAGAGTTATAAACAAAAGTTTTTCCTGATCCTCCTGGTCCGTCAATGTAAAAACATTAACCGAAAATATGACATCCTTCTGCAACTCGGAGAATCAAATCTACAATTTCTTTCTGTTTGACATTCAGTTTACCGTATTGGTTGTGTCCAATCGATATTTCTTGCAAAAGTTGCTCGTGCTCTTCTTCTTCGAATTCTGTTGTTATTTGCACCATTTCGGGAAATATCGATAGATCCCAATCCTTTTTCTCTAACATCTCTTTCATTTGAGAATAAGCTCTCATTGTGGAAGTTGAATGCCCGAATCGTCTGATATAATCTTCTGATAAAGCGATTTTGAATACCTATTTTGAATTGCGCGCCAACTGCAGTCAACCAGCGCACGGCCCCCAATATTGGCATCACTGCGGACACAGCACACACACGTGCGCGCACCTTCTCTCTCCCTTCTTGTGAATCATAATTAAAATATTGTATTTTCTTTTTTGTGTAATTAAATCAAATTAATCTGACTAACGTAAATTAACTTTCGTATAAAATTCTATTATGTCGAGATAGTAATTGTTTCAGTCATTTCATGTTATTTAATGATAGTTTTCTTCTCATTTTATATTTTCAAATTTCGCGTACTTTTACATTGATATATTCAATTCTTAGAGTCAATCAATAAGAGTGCAGTAAAAGACCTAACGTTAGCTCACTTCTCTCGTTCACATCGTTTTTATTATAGTAGACAGTCCGAAAAACCTTTAGGTACCAGAATGAAAGATCATGCTAACGACTGCAAGAAGGATAATAAAAGAACGGCCCTTGTCGAACATTCACATTGCTATGACCATCAATTTGATTTAAAAAATGTCCAAATTCTAAGTACAGAAAAAAATTATTGGAAACGAATTTTTAAAGAAATGTTTCATATTATAAAAAGTCCAAATGCTGTCAACAAAAGAACTGACATTCAGAATCTGAGTCACATTTATATGAATGTAATAAAAAGTACGAATAACATTTAAATAAGTTTCTACTGAACTATTATGCCAATACACACATTATAATCATTACAATTCATGTCGCCATATTCTCACTATATATAACGACGTCACGCAACTAGATGCACAAAAAAATTCAAATCTAACTACTCTACGCAAGAATTAAACCCTTACTTAGCAGAACCATGTAATAAGTGAACCTTCTCGCCGAATATATTAAAATCATTCATTCCACCCACAGCTTAGGTTATGTATAAAAGTGTTTGGCCACAAAAAGTAAATTAATTAATAATAATATACAAATACCTAGCCATGGGTGGAAATAGTACGTCTAAAATCAATTACAATTAGTTTTCGAAAAAAAATTTGAAAGGAAAGCATTAAAATCTGGATAAATAATAATCAGAGGAAGGAATAAAACGGAGGATCTCCTCTTTCGTCTATTCTAGTCAGATTCTCAACGAAAATTTATGTAAATACGATATATTATAACTAAAAACATGTACAGTTCTAGATGTTCAATAGTTTGTAACTAATGAGGCCCTAAATTGACGGGCGAAACGTCCGAAGTTTGGAAATAAAAAGACTGACCAGAAAGCTGAAAACAGGAAACACCTCTTATTGTAAATTCAGACAGCTTGGAAATGCTTTATATACAAATTTTAGGCGGGCCGAGTGACGGGCGAACCAATCACAAGGAAAGCTTCTTATTTGATTATAAAGCACCTAGCTACTATTATTTTCTAATACATTGTTTAAAATAAAATAATTTTTAAAATAACACTACACAGTGCATCTATCAAGGATGTCAAAACAGTTTAAAAACACTAAGATCATCACTGCACCTTTTTTCAATTGATAAATAAAAGAAGTTGATTTTAAACACATGAATCCAAAGCATGACAGACACCTCAATTCCTAATGTAAGAACACTCTCCTCTGGAGCGTCTACTTAAAGACGACCGCGTCCACACGAGCATCCAGACCGAAGTGACGAACGATTTGGGACCCGTCTCCCAGACCCAGTGAACTAGCTCTCAGTGCGCGTTGAGCGTGCCATGCCGCTATTGCTTGGAAATCCCCACTCTGCTCGATGGAGAGGGGTAGAAACGAAAACTATACCTAAATTCATAACGAGTGTTTCACTTGCACGTTATGACGATGGGATACGTATACACATCACTTTCTGTCAGCCAATAGGAAAAATGCCGGGGCTGACTGAAAAGTATACTGATAAGTATCAGACTGACATTTTAAATAATTATGTACATCTTTCTGGCAACCTCATTTTTGGATAAGTGCCAAGATGTAATTTTAAAATAACATCGTTTAATATATCACATGTGATATAGAGAACACAGATTTGAGAAAGCAGAAAAAATGTAAAATTGATCACATCAAAATATACCGATTGAGAAAAATATATCGTAGTACCCATATCTGAAGTTAGTGGTTGATTCTGGATCAATCTATTCAGATTATTATGTTTTTCAAGTAGAAAAATAAATGAAAAAACACATTTCTTAAAATGCTAATATTTTTAAAATATCTTTTGCAACAATATTCAACCCTGGACTGGACCCTTCGTCGATGCGACAAAAACGCACAGCTGTTTTCAGTACTAAGCCGCAGTGGCACGCCCTACTATCTGTTTCAAAAATCCTGGCCCCTCTACAAATCATTGAATATATCAATCAAAAGAAATCGTTCAAAAAAAGGAAAATCATCTTGTCAATCCTCATTTCATTATGAATAAGTACAATATCATTGAATTGCGATGCACCTATAAGTTTCGATGCAAATTCGCAGTGAAGGTGAAAAAACGTGGTTGAAAGCACCTTTTATAACTTGGTCAACTTTCGACCGTTCTATTTCGTGGAAAAATGCATGCATTTTTTGGCAAAAAATCGAGTAGTTAGCTTAAAGCTTTATTTATGAGTACGTTCTCGAAAAATTCAAAAATATTTATAACTTTGGTGCCAGAAGTAAATAAAAGCGAAGGATGCTAACTCAGCTTCTAATAAAGCTGGAAGGCTCTACTGAGGCCTAAAATTTTTCAAAAAAATCAAGAAATTCAATGGTGGGGTTTTAAAATTTGTTAATTACATCAATAACATGCTATTGCATATTATTTTTTTCTGTTTTTTTTCTACGGTAGTCGACCACAATTGTAATCGATACGTTGAAGGGGTTGCCGTCCGCTATTGTCAAAGTCGGTTGACCCACGCGGCACATTCTACCAGATGTACGAAAATTGAAGAAAAAAAAAGGTCACTTTATGAGGCAAAGGATCAAGCAGAACATCGACACCCTGGAACCCGCTGAGAGTATCATCGACTTCTTTTGTGCCTCCAGTCCCAAAAAAAAAAGCCGAAAAAAATAATATGCAATAGCGTGTTATTGATGTGATTAACTGTATTAAAAACCCTACCATTGCATTTGTTGATTTTTTTGAAGAATTGTAGGCCTGAGTAGAGCCTTTCAGCTTGATTAGAAGTTGAGTTAGCATCCTTCGCTTTTATTTACTGCCGACACCAAAGTGATAAATATTTGTGAATTTTTCGAAAACGTACTCATAAATAAAACTTCAAGCTAACTACTCGATTTTTTGCCAAAAAATGCATGCATTTTTCCACGAAATAGAGCGGTCGAAAGTTGACCAAGTTATAAAAGGTGCTTTTAACCACGTTTTTTCACATTCACTGTGAATTTGCATCGAAACTTATAATCGCATCGCAATCAAATTATATTGTACTTATTCATAATGAAATGAGGATTGACAAGATGATTTTCCTTTTTTAAAGTGATTTTTCTTCATTGAGATATTAAATGATTTGTAGAAGTGCCAGGATTTTTGAAACAGATAGTAGAGAAGTGTACGCTCAGCTTTGCTTTGACATATCAGTACCCTTCGTGACCTCGGCGGGTAGCAGTAATAATCAATAATCAAAATGATCAAATCATTAAAAGTCTAGGGTACTATTCCAGGGTTAAATAAAAAAGGATTCTTTCGAAAAATTAATGTAAGAAAATTTTGTACGCCTTTAATTTGAAGAACTCTCAAAATTATTATGAGAAAACCTGCAGATTGAAACGAATCTTGTTTACTGTCTCTTTTTAAAAATTCATTTAAGCTCAAATTGAAATCTACTTTCTTATGAATAATTTCATGAAACCGAAATCAGAGAATGAAAAAATTCCCAAATAAAAATTAGATTTCCAAAACTGCCTCCTTTACGGCTTATTAGAGACAATTACATAACAAAAAAAAGGGGAAAAGGGGGAGTCAACCTTAACTAGCCCTCTCGAAAAAATCCTTTTTACATTCTCATCCAGAGAAGGTATTAAATTTGTGTAAAATTTGACCCCCCCGGTTTTTGTCAAATGTCCACGTTTTGAGACCCCCTGAACCCGAAAAACAGGTTTTTTCGAATGGGTCTGTCTGCATGTGTGTGTGTATGTATGTATGTAGATTTTTAGTCTGTTAGCACGATAACTTCCGAAAGAATTAACAGATTGGATTGGGCTTTGGTATACTCTTCAAGTGTTCTAAAATGAAGGTCAAGTTCGTTAGCCAGCCATTTTGGATAAAAATTCGAAAAGTTAGAGCTTTTTGAAAATTTTTGAGACCATTTTTTTTCAAAATTTGAAAATCATAAGTGAGGCTGTTCATAGCATTCAAAAATTCAAACAATTTATTCTGATGACATTTTTCGATAAAATGAACATTTTCAGAGTTACAGCATTTTCAAAATCCAAAAGAAGAAACGAAAATTAACATTTTCAGCCAAACAACGCATGATACGAAAAAAAGTCAAGAGAAGAAAAATGTTTCTTTGTGCACATCCTACAAGATTATCATAACGACTTTTTGAATTTTCTGGAAAAATCGAAAATTCACATTTTTATTACACAAAAAATAATGAAAAATCCAAAAATTCAATTTTACGGTCAAACTATGCAAGATACGACAAATGATGATGAAGCAAAATTTGTGCGTAACAGTGAAAAAATCAGCCCGATAAGTGGGCACATTCTCATCAAAACTTTGCTTATTTCATTTCTCTTTCATCTCGTGTGTTTTTTCAGAATACTTCATTGTTTTTATGTTCTCAATACTATTTCTGACCATTAAAACAATAAAATAACTATCATTAATGCTCACGGTACTTGAAAATTTGTATTTTTAGATTCTCATCCACAGAAGGTATTAGATTTGTGTAAGATTTGACCCCCCACCCCCCGGTTTTTGTCAAATGTCCATTTTTCAATAATCATTTTAAAATTTATCATTTACATGTTCCAAAAACGTCTTAGATACTTTTTTTCTCCCCTTTGCAGGTAGTTGGAAAAAATCTTTCAAATTGTATGATTTATTAGAAAAATACGGAAATATACGCTGAAGTAATGGAATTCCCTTCTTCATTTGATATCAAATACAAATTTAATCATTTTTATCTGAAGAACATAGAACATAACATATAGTCGTTGCGAAGCACGACTACCAAATATCGAGCGCGAAGCGCGAATGTCTTGATGAGAATGTGTTCCTTAAGGTCGAGAGAACCTTAAGTAAATTAGTTCTCTTTATGTAAAACTGACGCAATTAAACCAAAAGCAAATCATGACGTTGAAGTTTACTAAGAGAGTATTAGCTCGCAAAGCGCGCAATAGCAAGCATACGAAGTGCGAAAACCTAGAGGAACCAAGCTTAAAGCGTCAGGCAAATGTGTCCGAGCGCGTAGCGCGAGGTGAACACATTATCGAGCGAAGCGCGAAAGCCAACAGGTGAGCGCCCAAACTTGCGAGCCGCGCGCGATGAGAATGTGCCCGCGAAACGGGCAGATTTTTTATTTAAATATTGTCACCAAGGATTTTTTTTTAATTTTAACAATTTTGAAAAATGTGTTTTTTGGATTATTCCTTTTCCTAATTGGGAAATATAATAATCTGAATTGATTGGTTCATAATCAGATACTAATATATTGTATTTATAATATCATATACAGGATGTCCCAGTACTCAAGAACAAATTTTTGTATTTTTGAATTTCAACAAAAAAAATGGCGTCGAAAATAATCATACAAATTTTTTGGTTAAGGGCATGTGACACAGTCGGGCTGAAACTTTAAAAAATGTATGCGAAGACAATAAACTACGTTTACGTACATTATTCGGTGAGGAATTTCGCAAAAAATTATTTTCGAAGAAATTAAAGCTGGGTGCATTTTTTGAAACTAAGAACTTTTTTTGTAAGTGAAATATCAGCTTGAAACTTTGAGAAATGTAAGAGCCGACAGTGAAATACGTTCATGTACATCATTTGAGTATAAAAGATGCAAAAAGAAAAATTCCAACTAAATGTCATCAACGGTTGCCAGTGCGGTCGGTATTCGCGATGAGTACGAAAATGCGAAGTCTGGCGGCCGTTACACGAGGCCAATAACGATTTCAATACTTACATAATTCAACATTCAAACAGCATATTTCACTCAACTTTTATGCTGGACACAACTTTCAAAAAATATTATTGCAAGAACACCGCATCATCAATCTTTGACAGCGTGGACCCCATATTTCAGATGTAGACGAGCCAGCTGATAAAGCCTCGATTATTGGCCGCCAGACTTCGCATTGTCGTGCCCATCGTAAATACCGACCGAACTGGCAACCGGAACCGGAGTTGACATTTAGTTGGAATTTTTCTTTTTGCATCTTTTATACTCAAATGATGTACATAAACGTACTTTACTGTCGGCTCTTGCATTTTTCAAAGTTTGAAGCCGATATTTTACTTACAAAAAAAGTTCTTAGGTTCAAAAAATGCACCCAGTTTTAATTTCTTCGAAAATAATTTTTTGCGAAGTTCCTGCTCGAATGAAGTACGTAAATGTAGTTTATTTCCTTCTCATACATTTTCCAAAGTTTCAGCCCGATATTTTATTTACAAAAAAAGTTCATAGATTCAAAAAAAAATTCGGAAAATTGAAAAAATGAGGTCGGTAATGTAGGTATTTGACTGCACCACATGCCCTTAAGTTAATAATTGCCGATTAATTAACAATTAAAGATTAACCAATCAGAAGCACGTGTTAGAAGGTCGACATTCAATGTGCCATCGACAAGAGTGTGTGCATAAACAAGTTCAGTTCGTATAATTTTTCGTCCGTTCGCTTTTCCAGTAGGTTGTGACTCTCTGGTGTAACTTCACACGTCAACAAGATACAAAAATTGAGACAAATATTTTCCACAATCAACCGAATTCGACAACATCCTCATGAGTTCTGTAAATTCCCTTGAATTTTGTAGAATTTTCGAGAACTCAGTGGAATTATCCTGAATTCTAAAGAATTCTCTTGAATTCAGCAGAATTTTCTTAAAATCAGTGTAATTCTTTTGATTTGAGCAGAATTCTTTTGAAATCAGTGAAATTCTCTTGAATTCAGTAGAACTTTCTTGAATTAGCCAAATTCTCTTGAAATCAGCAGCATCTTTGAGGTTCCGCAGAATTCTCTTTTCAAGAATATTCTGCTAAATTCTAAAGAAAACAGGATAATTTGAATAAATTCAAGAGAATTCTGCCAAACCTAGGAGAATTCTACTGAATTTAAGAGAATTAAACAAAGTTTAAGAGAAATGAACATATTTTAAGAGCATTCTACTAAATTCAGGAGAATTCTCCATTATTCAAGAGAATGGTGTTTATCTAAAGAGATTTCACCGAACGCTAGAGAATTCTGCTGAATTGAAGAGAGTTCTGCACAACTTAAAAGAATGTCACTGAATTCAAGAGAATTCTACTGAATTCATGAGAATGGTATAAAATTCAAGAGAATTTCACTGAATTTAAAAGAATTTTGCTGAAATCAAAAGAATTCTACAGAGTTAGAAAGAATTTCGCTGATTTTAAGAAAAATCTGCTGAATTCAAGAGAATTCTTCAGAATTAAGGAGAATTCCACTGAGTTTTCGACAATTCTACAAAATTCAAGGGAATTAACAGAATTCATGAGAATGTTGTTGAGTTTGGTTAATTGTGGAAAATATTGTTTTCAATTTTTGTATCTTGTTGACGTGTGAAGTTACACCAGAGAGACACAACCTACTGGAAAAGCGAACGGAGAAGAAATTATGCGAACTGAACTTGTTTATGCACACACTCTTGTCGATGGCACATGGACTGTCGACCTTCTAAAGCGTGCTTCTGATTGGTTAATAACTTTAGAACAATTTTTTTATAGTTATTTTCGACACCATTTTTTTGTTAGAATTCAAAAATACAAAAATGTTTTTTGAGTACTGAGACACCCTGTATATTGATATAATATTTCATTTTTGTATTATTTTATATTTATACACCTAACCCTCGGATTCTGTCACTCCGGTCTTGGCCTTCCTAAAACTGCTGGCCCATATAGTTTCTCAGCGCATTGGGTGAGAGACGGAAGGTGGAGTTCCGAAAAGCGCTTACCTCCGATTAATTTAAAACTCCGTGTACCTATGTATTTTGACGTGCTGATCACGAATATGATAGTGAAAATACCCGCAAATTTTATTTTCAAGGTCAAAACCCCCAAAAACTATAAAAATTTCATGTTTTTCCGTTTATTTCAGTAAATAACAAAAATTTACAAAAAAGCTTCAAACAAAAGTTGTAGATCTTTTGAAATTACATATTTTATGTCTAATATATTTTTACCCTACGACTGACCGTTTTAGAGAAAAGAAGGGAAATGCCGGTACGAAGTGTAGGATTGCTTAGGTCACACACGGCACCCATTCCAACGTGTCATGGGGGGCGAGAAGACACCCCTATGACTAGCCACAGAAATAACTTAGGTTACACATGACCCCCTTTCCAACGCGTCATGGGGGGGGGCGAGAAGGCACCCCTATGTCTGGCCACAGAAATAATTTAGGCTACACATGACCCCCTTTCCAACGTCTCATGGGGGGCGGGAAAACACCCCTGTGACTGGTCACAGGAATAACTTAGGTTAAACACGACCCCCTTTCCAACGTCTCATGGGGGGCGGGAAGGCACCCCTGTGACTGGCCACAGAAATAACTTAGGTCACACACGACCCCCTTTCCAACGTCTCATGGGGGGCGGGAAGGCACCCCTGTGACTGGCCAAAGAAATAATTTAGGCCACACACGACCCCCTTTCCAAAGTGTCATGTGGGGCGGGAAGGCACCCCTGTGACTGGTCACAAAAATAACTTAGGTTACACACGACCTCCTTTCTAACGTCTCATGGAGGGCGGGAAAACACCCCTGTGACTGGTCACAGGAATAACTTAGGTTACACACGACCTCCTTTCCAACGTGTCATGGGGGGGGGGCAGGAAGGCACCCCTATGACTGGCCACATAAATAACTTAGGTTACACACGACCCCGTTTCCAATGCGTCATGGGGGGCGAGAAGGCACCCCTATGCCTGTCCACAGAAATAACTTAGGTTACACACGACCCCCTTTCCAACGTCTCATGGGGGGAGGCGGAAAGGCACCCCTGTGACTGGCCACAGAAATAACTTAGGTCACACACGACCCCCTTTCCAACGTGTCATGGTGGGGGCGGGAAGGCACCGCTGAACATTTTGCAGTATTTCTGTGATCTATTTTCTCTATTTTCTATTTATGTGGTCTATTTTCTCGAAAAATATCAGTCGTAGGGTGAAAACACATTCAACATAAAATATGTATTTTTAAAGTATCTATAACTTTTGTTTAAAACTTTTTTGTAACTCTTTTTTATTCACTGAAATAAACGGAAAAACATGAATTTTTTATAGTTTTTTGGGGTTTTGACCTTGAAAATCAAATTTGCGGGTATTTTTATTATCGTATTCGTGATCAGCGCGTCAAAATACATAGGTATACGGAGTTTCAAATTAATCGGAGGTAAGTGCTTTTCGGAACTTTATCCGAGACGGAAACAGTTCAGGCGACCCTACCTGTTTACGTTTGTATCCCCCCGATTTGTGGCAAACGCTATTTTCAGGTAACCCCCGAAACTGGACTGAAACCGAACGTTCGGTGTATTATATAATATATTTAATATTAATATCTATTTATATTAGATATTAAATATTTTACATCAGAAGAATGTTAGTTTTAAATCATCGATGTTTTTTTATGCATCGATGTTTCTTAAAAGTGACCCGATATATCGAAAACATCGATGGTTTCATCGATGCTACATGGATGTAAAACTTCGATGTTTTTATTCGATGTTGCAAAACTATGTAACACACTACATTAAGTTTATACTGGAGCACCGAGTGCTTACTCGCTTGAGGACCGAAATCCTTCTATCTTGCAACTATCTATGTGGCAACTCTGTGGCAACTAAAAATTTATAAATTTAAACTTTAAATGGTATTATTCCATTTAGAAGATTCTGTATTAACATTTTTACAAGATTAGAATTTCCGTCTTTAAATAATAATGGCCAGGAAAAAGCCAGGGATCAGAAAAAGATATTAAAAGCGACGTTTGACAACAGTGAAGAGGCGAAAGAAACTGTGCTGAAGGGGTAAATGGACTTGGTAAATAGGCAAGAAAGTCTCACAGACGGGGACGTGGAAGTGAAAAGGAACGAGATCGAGGTCGTGGTCTTAAAAAAGGAAAGGGACGATGCTAGTTGGATTGCAGAAGTACGGAAGCGCCTATGTACCATCTGTAATCCCCATAGGCATATATACGTACTTGCGCGCCAGTTTCCATGGAATTATGAAAGCTAACGGGCTTCGCTCCCTTATTGCTTCTTCCTAATTTTAAATGTTGACTTGTAGAAAAAGTTGAAAAAGGGCTGGAATAAAAATGTATAATCGATTGAAATATGTGTAAAAATAGAAAATTAAAAATTTGTGCAGGAGGTAAGTATTGAATATTTATTATTGGGTTCAGATTTGAATGAGAAGGTTAGGCTGTGGTGAGTTTAGTTTCAAGGAACATAACCTATATGTGTATTGGAAGCTTCCTTTTAAGACTAGTTTTTCATGAAACAATTATAATTATATTATAATAATATTATAATTATATTAATTTATGCATCGAGACGGGAGAAGTCCCACACGACTGGAAAAAAGCGATTATCGTACCAATATACAAAAGAAAGGGAGATGAAAGCAACTACAATAATTACAGAGGTATCAGCTTATTAAGTACCGTTGGTAAAATATACTCAAAAATACTTATTCATAGGGTAATGAAAATTACAGAAGAAAAGATATGGGAAGTCCAAAATGGATTTATGCAAGGAAGATCATGTACAGATCAGATATTTAGCTTAAGATAGGTCACAGAAAAAAGCTTGAGCGTAGGAAATAAAGTTTTGTGTGCATTTGTTCACCTAGAAAAAGCATTTGACAAGGTAAATAGAAGTAAACTTTGGGAAGTCCTTAAAGAGTACGGAGTCAATGGATGGCTCCTACAAGGAGTAAAAACAATATATACATGTAGTAAAGCGAGTTTAAGGGTTATAGGGAAACTGAGTGACTGGTTCGATATTGTGCTAGGCTTGAAACAAGGATGCGTTATGTTTTCATGGCTATTTATCATATTTCTGGATAAGTGTCTCAGAATGCTCCTCTTCGACGAAGAAGGTGTAGATCTCGAAAAAGTTAAGGTACGTGGATTAGCTCTAGCGGATGACAAGATTATTATGGCAGAATCAATCGAGGACTTGCAAAGAATGTTGAATAATCTTAATACAAGCGTGAAGAACATGGGCCTCAAAAATAACGCAAATAAAAAAAAAATCATGGTGTTTGAAAGAAACAGTGAGAAAACAATGTGCAACATTGTTCTAAATGATGAGAGATTAGAACAAGTTGACAAGTACGTATACCTGGGTAGCCTATTCACTAATGACGATGGGGAGTTAGATGGGCGCATACATGAGGGTAAGAAGGTTATCGGTAGAGCAGGGTCCATTCTCAGAAATAAAAACATATCGAAAAAAGCTAAAATAGCCATACATAATTCTACATTTGTACCGAGTGTACTATGCGGTAGCGAGGCATGGACCTGTCATGTAAAGGACAAGAGTAAAATTAATGCGATTGGCATGAAACCTCTGTGCACAATATGCGGGAAAACACTAATGGACAAACGAAACGAGATAATCCTCAAAGAATGTGGTACAGGAGAGACACTAGTTGACATATGGGAAAGAAATCAGTTAAGATGGTTCGGACATGTTGGAAGAATGAGATGAACGACTGACCAAAAAAGTGTATAAAGGTATAGTAAATGGCAGAATGCCCAGAGGTAGACCGCCAAAGGAATGGTTAGAATCTGTGAATAAGACATTAATCCGAAGACACATAAGAAGCCATAGAAACACGAGAGCTTGCATGAAAAAATGCATGGACGTCAAGGAATCTAGAGGAGTATACCAGGACAGAAAAGTGTGGCGACAAATAGTTTGTAAACAGCGTGACAATAGAGTGAATGACGCTTGAAACAAAGAACTTCGATACTAATGGGCCCAAGTGGGGAACCACACAAAAATGTTTTTTTTTTTTTTTTGAAAACAAGCTCATGTCTACACGAAATGAGACATGGAGTCGAAAGTTGAGGGAATTATATAAAAGGTACTAGAAAAGGTTTATCTGATCATAAATAATTATAATTATGAAATAAAAATGTATGAAAAGTAATTTTTGTTTTGTGAATACCAACACGTTGGACCAGATGAAATTATTGAGTACCGTCTATTTCCTTCCCAAAACTTGAAACTCGATATCTCATTGTATGTAGGCAATAGTTTGTAAAAAGTAAGCGCTGGTAATATAGATATTTGCTTGTTTGTCGCAAATTTTTCCTGCAAAAAATTGCTCCTAAGTTCAAAGTCTGTTGTATAGAATAACTTCTATTTTAATTAATTTTGTACATTGAATCTCTCCGAGTGCACTATCTCGATATCTAAGAATAATAAATCTTTGCGAATAAGGCCGATGGTTTTAAAATGTCTGTAAAGGTTTGCAGATTTTGATATTTTCAATGAGAAATTTACATTTCTCCTTCAAGATATTCAAAATCATAATTTTCTCTCTAATAGTAGCACATTTTTGGGAGACTTCTGAGCGTGTGCTGTGCCTCAGTGTGCCTTTCTGAGGGCGTTTTAGATTTTGGAAATGCGAGTAGTATTATTGTTCAATAAAGCGAGAATAGGATGTACAATACTTACCTTATTTGTAAGATTCTACATAATGGGCCATTTCCATATGTTTTTGTACGTTACAAGAAAACAAGATATGTAAATAATTCAATAATTAATACGAAAGCAAATTTTTCAATTATTATCGATTATTATCAGCAAGTGCACAGGCGGCATCCTTTTATCATTTGTACACTTTTCCTTTTCCTAGATATTTCGGGTTGGGTGAGGGGAAATCAAAGATGTCTGTACGCTGAGGGCCAAACAATAGTACCAAATGCATGGGACAAAACTTTATTTTTGCAATAACTTACAAAATAATTATTTTTCAATATAAGTGTATTTGGACATTATTTTTTATTTTCTCAAAGCTATTCAATTAGATAATAAAATCGATAAAAATATTGTAATAATTTTATTATTTTATTGAATAGCTTTTTAAAGATAAAAAATAATATCCAAATAAAAGTACGGAGAAAAATCATTTTTGTCCAAGTAATAAAAAAAAATTAGGTTCCGTCCACTGGAATTGGTATTATTATTTGGCCCACGGCGTGCAGACACATTGCTAACTGACTGATCCAGTACGGTTCAGCTTGATAGCTTCATCAGCGCCATCAACTGTCAGACGGCTTCCTGCTTGCACACTTTATGTCGTTGCAACATTATTTTACTCTCACTTTTTAGCAGTTACCGTATTTTTTTTGAAAAATCAGAGACTTACTCCCCTTACAGCCAATAAGGAACTTTTTGTTCCGATAATATTTTTTGCTACTTTGGAAAAATAGTACAACATTTTACTATTTTATCATAAAACGAGGAATATTAAGTTATAAATACACAGTTACACACAAAGTGTCATATAATCAAGAACATTACACTAAAAGTACAATAAAGAATTGCTTATCATTACACTATTCCTACCCTGCCGATTGAACGGCACTGCCCAATGCCGTTTCAGTGCTGCTCGTTTAAAGCTACTCAGATTCCAGTTTTTAATGCCTGCAGAAGTTTCCTTTACCCCTGCGACTAGGTAATATTTAAAGAGAATTTTAAAAAGGGATTCGGGTTGGTGGCGGGCAACTACTTTAAATCACTCAGCTCACCCGGCACGTGAAGAATACAACAGGACCATTATATGACCATCGCATCACTCTCTGCCGTTTAGGTGCCGAAATCAGCACTTACTAATCAGCATTAACTAATTTGAGAATTGTTTAGCAGATGGCAGCACTTCAGATTCGAGTCACGAATCCTCACGATCACTCTTCTGTGACCAGTCACTAACATCAAAGATATTATACGCCCAGATGCGGTAAGTGACGGCGGAGTGGGGGAACAATATATATAGCAACTACTTTCGTGCGGTGCGTAGCTACTGCCCTCTTCGTACTACCTTCCTCCACTCTTTCTCTATAGGTAAAATCAACAAAAGGGTTGAGTTTTTTAGCTACAAAGTCAGGGGTTGTAAAAGACATTCGACTTTTTTAAACCGAAACATTCGAATTTTCGACTAAAAAAGATGACTTTCTAACAAAATAGTCGATTTTTCAAAATATTGTCGAATTGTCATCAAAATAATAAAAATTTTCAACGATGAGTATAGAATTTTCAAACAAAATAGATGAATTCTGAAGTCAAACTATAATTGTAGACTTTTCAAATGAAAAAAATTAAGTTTGGTTAAAAATTTTTTTTGTATGACGACCCTATTTGATTCAAAGACATTTCTTTAGTTCAAAGAAATGGTTTTTTGTTCGAATAGAGATTTTTATTTAATTTGAGATGATTTTCTTCATTTGGAAGTTTCTTTTGATTGAATAAAGAAATTATGTTAAAGAAACGGTTTCTTTAATTCAAGACAAACATTTTTCTGATATTTTCATAAATATTTACAGTTAAAATTAAATGCAATTTTTTAAATTTGGATTAATATTTATTTGTTTGTTGATTGCTGGTGACGTGATATTGACATTTGATATTCAAATATTGCTATTTATGGTCCTTGGTGTCTAAAACAAAAACAGCGTAGCATTATTTCATTAGAAACTTTTTACTATAACTTAGATTCACAGAGAAAAAATTTATTTTGAAATTATACTGTCTAATTTTTGAAAGATTTGAAACAAAAATTATTTGACTTAAAATTTCATGTCGGTTGGGTTTCAAATTGTTCAATTTCAAATGTTTTGATTTTAAACGTCTTAAAGTTAGAAATATCATAATTAATTATACTCTTTATTGTAAGAAAATTTAATGAATTATATCTAATTATCTCTCTAAAATCTAAGTCACTAATTTAGTTTCATAATCTTTTTCAATCATTTCCGAGCTTTAATTTTTACGACTTTTTTCTGTAAGTTGAGGAGTCGGCATTATTCAGAAAAAAAGTACAATACAATTTCTTGATACATATATTATATACATATTTATAACTTAAGAATTCTTCGACATATTTTGATTTTTTTCGCAATATCTTCTTAAAGAACTTCCAAAAATAGTTAATCTTAAGGATGTAATTATTTGAGGACAATGCAGATTCTTAATAACTCGGTTATTTAATAAGCTCTAGAGAAAAATAAATATAATTTTGAGGCCGTACAACAACTCTCCAACTCCCCGCCGGGGGGGGGCGCCCCCCCTCGAGCATTACGCCAATGTTAAACTTACACACAGTTAATGTAGAAAAAGCGTTAGGGGAGGGGGTCCAAACTGTCAGAGAAAAGCGTGAAGTATTTTTGATTTGCCCCTATTTACGGAGCATTATTTCTCAACTGCCCCAACTTTAAAAGTCATGTTCTTTGATTTTCTTTAAATTCAGGGAATATGTTCACCTACCCAATAGTACTTAATCGACAAATTTATAGACCACAAAAACCACCACTCTCCAAGTGATGGGGGTGACATTTTCAACCCCAACGCCTGCACGGGTATTTTCAAAGGCTTGAAACTTCCTTTCTATTTTATCAATTTAAATTTTTTATGAGGGTTTTCGAAAGGATATTTCTTACTCTTTTATTATACTTTATTTACGGAAAAAAACGAAAAACGTTTTAAGCATTTTTTAAACAATTTAATTGTTTATTTAACTTTTTTAGCAATTTGGGGTATTTTTATTTATTTTTTAAATACTCTCAAAAGGAAGCTTGACCTTTTGGCTTAAAAAAAGATCCTAAGCAAAAAAATGGTCCAGTGAATAGTTTCCGAGATATAGGCCCCGATGTGAAGGCAGTCCTAAAGCTCGTGCTCAGACGCAATCCTTTAGTAGTCCACAGACTAGTTTGCAAGTCTACCATTCTTTCAACGCATTCAAGTTCATTCAGAATTACATTAAATCAGCTAATACACAATTTAAGAATGCTTGTCGGTGGGTCAGAGGAAGTTGATTTATTTATTATTTGTTATAAGCAAATAAAAAATGCAAACCACCCTGTTCAGAAGTGATGTTGATTTTTCTCAGTATGAATGATTCCTTACTATTATAGTTCGTCATTTTACAATAATTATTGATTATTCAATGATATGCTTGTTTTTTGAGAGTCCCCTCGCCTCTCACTATTCGTGGTGTTTAATTTTTATGAATCCTCTGGCCTCTCACTTCACAGTGTTTTTTCATTGGTTCGCCTTTTCTTTACACCATTTTTCTTTTCTTTTAAAGTACTCTCTCTATTTAAGGTACGCTTAGGTTTAGGAAAAATGTCACTCTTCTCATCATAGGAAAATCGTTTAAGGTTCAGTTGTCCCTTATCATTAGGGGTGAAAGCATGGTACTTGAGAGTACCGGGTATTGTGACAGACTTATTGAACTGATCTGCTAATTCCAATGTCATTGCTGAATCATCATCTTTAGAACAGAAGAGTAAAACTGTTTCCTTTAAATTTTCTCTGGCCCATTTATATAAATCATGAGCACTTAGAATCTGTTTATCTGCTGGACGCTGCTAGCTGGCTCTTCATGCAAGTCGCTTTAAATTTCCTCCGATTCCATCGCATGGAAACAGTTGTACTCTTCAGTTCTAAAGATGATCATTCAGCAATGACATTGGAATTAGCAGATCGGTTCAGTTAGTCTGTCACAATACCCGGTACTCTCAATTACCATGCTTTCACCCCTAATGATAAGGGACAGCTGAACCTTAAACGAGTTTCCTATGATGAGAAGAGTGACATTTTTCCTAAACCTAAGCATACCTTAAATAGGGAGAGTACTTCAAAAGAAAAGAAAAATGGTGAAAAGAAAAGGCGAACCAATTAAAAAACACTGTGAAGTGGGAGGCCAGAGGATTCATAAAAATGAAACACCACGAATAGTGAGAGGCGAGGGGACTCACTTGAATTAAGCACCCCGAAGGAGTCTAAAATCGCACTGCCACCTCCACGTGGTTGACTCAGGACACTATAATTTTATAGACCGTAGGTTGACGATGGGCGTTAATTAATAATTTGTCTTTAGTTGACACATTTGTAAATGCACTGTTTATATATTAACAATGGTTAAATTGGGCACTTATTCATGCAATATCCATGAATAATCAATAATTATTGTAAACTGACGAACTATTATAGTAAGGAATCATTCATACTGAGAAAAATCAACATCACTTCTGAACAGGGTGGTTTGCATTTTTTATTTGTTTATAACAAATAACAAATAAATCAACTTCCTCTGACCCAACGACAAGCATTCTTAAATTGTGTATTAGCTGATTTAATGTAATTCTGAATGAACTTGAATGCGTTGAAAGAATGGTAGACTTGCAAACTAGTCTGTGGACTACTAAAGGATTGCGTCTGAGCACGAGCATTAGGACTGCCTTCACATCGGGGCCTATATCTCGGAAACTATTCACTGGACCATTTTTTTGTTTCGGATCTTTTTTGAAGCCAAAAGGTCAAGCTTTCTTTTGAGAGTATTAAAAAAAAAATAAAAATACCCCAAATTGCTAAAAAAGTTAAATAAACAATTAAATTGTTTAAAAAATGCTTAAAACGTTTTTCGCTTCTTTCGTTAATAAAGTATAATAAAAGAGTAAGAAATATCCTTTAAAAAACCCTCATAAAAAATTTAAATCGATAAAATAGAAAGGAAGTTGCAAGCTTTTGAAAATACCCGTGCAGGCGTTGGGGTTGAAAATGTCACCCCCATCACTTGGAGAGGGGTGGTTTTTGTGGTCTATAAATTTGTCGATTAAGTACTATTGAGTAGGTGAACATATTCCCTGAATTTGAAGAAAATCAAAGAACATGACTCTTAAAGTTGGGGCAGTTGAGAAATAATGCCCCATACGAGGTGCCAAAAAATGGTCTCTTCAATGTATATACGATTCGAAGCAGAATTTCACGAAACGTATAAATCCATTAAGAGAAAAATATTTCTGGTGAATTTTTTGAAAATCTCAAAAATCAGATATCTGGCTAGTCTGAAAGATCTAAATTCTCAAATTTAAAATTCTAACGAAGAACCTGGAACTTAATGCAGGAAAGTGTCCTTGAAATTTTTACTCAATATCTTTTGTTAGCTTTAGTAAATTTTTTAAGAACCCTATTCTTTGAATTTAAAGATTAAACCTAGAGACGTGAAGAAAAGCAGGGTATATATTTCGGGCGAGAGGGCAGGGTACTTCTGATATTCCTGTTAGATCCCACTTATTTTGTTATTTTTCCTTAAATATATTTTATTATTTTTTTAACGTTCATATCTAATTCAATTTTTATAGTTTCAAAAGAAAAATTTTATATTGTATAATAAGGTATAATAAGGTATAATAAGTCAACCAATTGAGAATTAAATTCTGTTATATTAGTTTAAAATTTATAATTTAACTTAAATTGGAATTGTTAGATAAAAAAATTGGTTCTCTGATCGCTATAATTAAATATACATTAAGCTACTAATTAGTCAAATATATTTAATAAATAATTGTAAGAAAGACTTAAAGGCTTCAAGTTGTACACCCTTAGAACGATACAGAAAGAAAATTTAAAGAAGAATAATAAGCATTGCAAAACTGAACATGTTAATGAATTTCGTATTGTCAAAGAGAATAACAATTTTTTTGTTTAACGCCTTCAAAGAGAGGTTCAACAGTTTTTTTTATTCAATAAGTTTAAATTCGGGGCAACTAAAATGTGACAGATTGAAAATGAACCTTTAAAAATTAGAAGTGTCTACAATCTAGTACTTGTACCGAAAGTATCCACCTATTCGCACCAAAATTTCGGTGCACAGAGCCCCTTCGTCCTGAAATTCATACAGAAAAAATCCAGATTGCTGAAGGCGAACTTTCAAAGAAATATTTCAGTTTAAAATTATTTAGTTATTTAGAGCTTCACATGTTTCTGCTTTCTGTTCAGGTAAAAATTGCGCAATTTTTATTCAATCCTAATGTTGTACGGATTATTTTATTCCTTGATGAACTCTCTAGCCTAGAAATCTTTTGGTACGATTTTATTTAAAAAAATGTATATAAGAAAACTATTGTCTATAAAATTAACAATGGTATAATTACTGAATAAAATGTTTTGAATAAAAACGTACGCTTATTTTTAAACTTGAAAAAATGAAAAATTTGAAAAAATGAAGGCTCGGTTGAGAATAATGACAAAAAGTGAAATTTTCAGTTTAAACAAAAATAAAAACTTACTTCTGAAATGTTGAGTTGCTTAAATGAGAGAAGATGAGTTTGATTAGAATAAGTTAACCAATTCAGAGTAAATCATTCAAGAGTTTGGATGGTCAAAAATTTCATCGGTTTTGAAAATCGTCTTTTGATTGCGACTAAAAATCTATTTTTCAATTTAAACAATAAAATAAAAACTTGCGACATATGGGGAAGCTGAATAAGAGTAAAAAACTTTTCATCCAAAAAAATTTTTCTGTTCCGTGAAAATAAACATTTAGTGTGACGGTATCGCACTGTAACATACAAGTTTTCGTTAAAAGATGTATAAAGAGAAGAAAGGTATTAGGTATTAGGTATTGGAGCAGAGATATGGGGATGGAAAGAAAGGAAGGAGATTGAAAGTTTACAAGAAAGGTATATAAGGTGGACGCTAGGGGTAGACTGGAGGACGCCGGGATATATGGTGAGAGAAGCGCAAATGGATAAATTGAGTACTAGAGCGGGAAAGAGGGCATGGAATTTTGAGACGAAGCTGAGGGAGGGAAAGGGAGGGGAGTTAGCGAGAAAGTGTTTGATGGAGGTAGAAGAAAGGAGAGGGAGGGCGATTCTTTAAGGCTAGAGATATAGAAGACGTGACTGGAGTCAACTATGAAGAAGTGGAAAAAAGGGAGAGAGAAAGACAATTAATAGAAAGATAGGGGATGATTGAGGAATCAAAATATAATATATGGTATAAGACGATAAAAAAGGAAGGAGTGCCAAAGTATTTAGAAAAGGGATGGGGAGAGAAAAGATGGACAAGAATAGCAAGATTTAGATTGGGAAACGAGGTAAGGGCAAGTATGCTTTGGGAAAAGAATGATAACAAGAAGTGCAGAATCTGTGAATTGGAAGAGGAAACATGGGAGCATGTATGGGAAGGATATAGGAGAGAAATGGAAGATAAAGGAAGCTGGCAAGAGAATGTGGTAAAGATTCTAGGGGAGGATGGTTTGGGGGAAGAGTGGATGAACGAGTTAGAGGATGCTAGGGAAGCAATTGAAAAAGAATGAAAGAATGGATGCAAAAAAAAAAAGCAAAATGGAGGTACAAGAGAAGTGAAAGAAAAAGGAAACGGAAGTCGCTTAAATTAGAAGCGTAAAGATGTGTAAGTAATGATTATGTAACACCATAAGTAAATTAAGATGCGTTTGCGTCACCGCTCTCTATCTCGCTCTCTCGCTTACACTCTCGCTTTCGATTACTCGCTCGCTCGTTCGCTAACAAGTCCCAAATTGCGCTATCGTCAAAATAAGATTTAAGGCGTTAGATATAAGATTTTATGTAAATAGGTGTAAATAAGCGTAAATAGTAAGGATAAGATTTTATAAGACATGTAGAAGGAAGTGTTGTAAGAAATGGAAGTCATGTAAACCCTTAGGGGACACATTATGAATAAAGAAGAAAGAAGATTGTGTAGAGGTCTCGCGTGTAGAATTAGCGATTTAGAGTTTTTCGATGCAGAGTTAAATTTTATAGAATCACTACCATCTCCCTCATGGTTATTATATTAAGTAAACAATATTTCGTAAATTCTTATGTTTGTGTAATTGATTATGAATTAAATAAATTATAATTAAACAATAAAAAATAAATAAATAAATATCGTTTTTGATTGCAGGGCCAAAAGTTAAGTGAAAAAAAACTTATAAAAGTGGCTTTTTGTAGAAAATGGAGATTTAAGATTTTAGGTTGGAATTTGGTTGATACTTTGGTGCTGAAAAGAAGCATTTATTATTTTATTGTATTGAGAAACTTTTAGGAAGAGAAATATGGTCAGAAAAAGGTTTAAAAAAAGATAGGATAGTACATTAAAAAAGAAGAAGAAGATGGGAGACAAGTACAGAGTCAGCTAGCTGGTTTTTAAACACCAATATTTTTATTTTACCATATTAGAAATGAGACTTCGAACAAATCTATTTAAAAAAATATGTATTAGTTTTTTTAGAATTTTTTATCCAAAAAAACCCATTTTCGGAAAATTGTTGGTTATCTAGTTCTGTACTGCAACCCTTCAAATGTACATAAAGTGTGTGTGAGGAGATTGGAGGTGAATTGGACATTGTGGAGAATATTGACATCAGTCAAAAGACGGATGCTAGACGAAACCTAATGTTTAGGGGCGAAAATGAGAAGGAGAGTCGAAAACTCCTTGAGGATTTGAAGGGTGTATTGGTGGGGGTGCAGGATTTCTGTGACACTAAGAGAAATATGTTCATGCCAATCAGGCATGGACTACAGGATGCGCAGCGGAAAGTGACTGAACTCGAAGTCACCCTGAAATGTGCGGAGTGGAGCTACAAAGATGCACCAAAAGGCGTTGGGAGGGTCATCGGCAAAAAATTTGCCGAATATAAAAAGGCGAATGCGAAGAGGGACACATACCACAGCGGGACTTAAACTGAAGAAGCTATGGAGGCTGCCACTCCCCAAACCGGGAAGCGAGAGAGGGAGCCTTCTATGCCCCGTTGAGGCTGGTGACCCCAGACAAAAGGTGAAGAAACCCAGGACTCGCACTACCGCTGTGGCGTCCTCGACTTTGAGGTGTGATGATGTAGAAGCACCTACTTCTGCACCGAAAACCACCAGGAAGAAGGAGCCAAAAAGGAGAGCTCGACCCGAGGCTGTCTTGATAAGACCAGCCGAGGGTTCGAGCTATGCAGCAGACGGCAGGGTAAAACTGTCTTCCGCCATCAGGGAGGCAGTTGACGCTCGAAATACCGTGCGTGAACTTGTCCCTCGCACGGAAGTGGAGGTTTTCGATTTGGACACTACGACCGACGAGGAAGAGGTTAAGGAGGCCGTACGAAGTCACTTCGACGGTATGGACTCGGACACCGTAAAGGTGAACATGACGAAGAGGGCCTTCAGGGGACACCTTAAGGCCTACGTTGAGCTTAGCGAGGAGCTGGCGTCGCGGCTTATCCGGACAGGGCATCTAAAGGTGGGATGGATGTCCTGTAGGGTCCGGAAGAAGACGGAGGTTCTCCGATGTTATCGCTGCGAGGGCTTCGGCCACATGGCGGCAAGATGTGAGGGTCCAGATAGGACCCAAGCATGCAGGAGATGTGGCAAAGAGGGCCATAGGGCTGCGGAGTGCGTAGATGCACCGCAGTGCTACCTCTGCGCCACAAAGGAAGGGAATCCCCGGAGCGACCATCTGCTGGGGACGACGAGGTGTGCGTCGTTCAGGGAGGCAGCCTCGACGAAGAAGCCTGATAAACGACGGAAATAAGTGGCTACACGCAACCAGGATCCGAAGGCCGACGAGCCCGATGTGTGGTATCACCACACAAATGAGGACGATGCGTGCATACTGGATAGGCGAAAAGGAGAGAAAGAAGAAGACCAGGTTGGCAACACAGCGGGACGCCGAAGCACAGCGTAGAATGCCGTGTTCCTGAAGTAATGCGAAAGCGGATTCCGGGAACATGGGTTGGCAAGGAGGGGTAAATGCATTCTCACCTCCTCTACAAAAAAAAAAAAAAAAAAAAAAAAAAAAAAGAATGTGTCCTAGAGGCTTGGGGTGTGCATGACACGCTCTGCAGCTATCATCGGGAATGTCTTGGCTCAAAATGTGGCGACGGTATGCTGGAGTGGAAATGACACTGTCTTGACATGCCAAAATGAAGCCCTCCGGAATGGCGAAGTGCGAGAGATAGTGGCAATAATGGGAGGAAAAAGAGGAGAGGGCTCAGGCTGTCGCCCTGAAACACACCTCTCTGAAAGGTGATACTGTTAGTGATCACTAGGATGGCCCTTATTTTTCACTTTTCGAATTTCTCTGCTTTCACCCCCCCCCCCATTTTTGTTTGAATGCCCCAAAAAAAATCTTCTCCAAATTCGAGCAAAATTGGTTAATATTCAGGGGTCGCGCAAAGACCATGAAGTTTCGCATTGATTTAACATGGGAGAAAGTCAGCTTTTTGTAAATCTAATATTTCAAAGCGATAATAAGTTACAAATAATTCCGTGTATTAGTATATTTTTTTAAGCCACTCTTATGGGTCCCCAAAGAAAACCCCAGAAGTGACAAATGTAAATTTCACGTAATATTACGGTTTATTGACGCTTTTTAAAAGTTTTTTTTACATAAATAATCATTGATCAGTAATTTAAGAATACCCAGTCATTTGTCAACTAATATTCAATCGTTGAACAATTCTAATTTGTTTAAACATTTAGGAGTATTCTTAAAAAGCAAAGTAAAACATAAAAATATGTCAATTTTTCGAAAAATAGCACCAAAAAAATGTAAACACAAAAATTGTTCAAGAAATTTTGATTTGTTCAAATATCTACGAGTATTCATAATAAACAAATTAGTACTTGAAAGTATTAAAATTTGTCAAAAATTTAGTGAGAAAATATTAAATAACTCATAACGTCTAGAAAATACGTTCATTTCGCGAGTTAGCTGAACAAAACAAACATTTAACCAAATTTAAATTGTTTAAACAATTGAATATTAGTTAAAAAATGACTGGGTATTCTTAAATTACTGATCAATGAATATTTATATAAAAAAACTTTTAAGAAGCGTCAATAAACCGCAATCTTACGTAAAATTCACATTTTTCACTTATGGGGTTTTCTTTGGGGACCCATAATATAAGAGTGGCCTAAAATTATTCAACCTCAAAATTTATGATTGATTCTTATTCTCTAACAAATTCTGAACAATGTACTAAAACACAGAATTATTTGTAACATATTATCAGGTTTAAATATTAGATTTACAAAAAGCTGACTTTTTCCCATGTTAAATCAATGGGAAATTTCATGGTCTTTGCGCGGCCCCTGAATATTAACCGATTTTGCTCAAATTTTGAGATTTTTTTTTTGGTCATTCGAACAAAACTGGGGGGTGAGAGCAGAGAGATTCGAAAAAAAAAATCCACCAAGTATAAATAAGAACCACCCTAGTAATCACACGATGTTTTCCAGATGAGATAGTAAATCTGGTTTTCCAAAGTGGCATCTATCTCACTATGCACCTCACGATGTGTGGATGAACCCAAGCTTTCCAACAGACCGATGATAAGTCTATGGGAGGTTAAATCGAAAGCTTTCCGGTAATCAATCCAGGCCATCGATAGAAATCGCTGATAGGATGCTGCGTCTTTACAGACACATCTATCGATGAGCAGGTTCTCCCGACATCCTGCTGCGCCTTTCTTTAAGCCGCGTTATTCATACATCTTTCGCCAAACAAGGCCAATTGTCCGAACAATCCTATCATTTAGGATACCTGTGAAGATCTTATACAGTGTGTTCAGACAAGTTATTGGCCTGTAATTCTTAGGGTCAGCTAAGACCAGCCACTCCGGAATAGGCTCTTCCGACTTTAGATATTAGGTGAAAATTTGGACCAGACGCTGGTGGGTTGAAGGAAACTTCTTCCACCAGAAGGTCTTGATACCATCTGGTCCTGGAGCGAAAGTTCTTCATGCCTGTTAATACGTTTTTCACTTCCTCGGTAGTGATAGGTGGGCATTCCTCCTCAGGTGTTATGAGGGCATTGCACAGCTCCTTGAAGCTATTTATGTTCTTTGAGTCTTCTTCAAGTGGATGTTGAACTTCGTAGACTTCTCTCCAAAATGCTTCGACCTCCTCTGGTTTGGGCGAATGGTCGACAGTAACTGGAGGGTCTTGGAGGAGTTTTGATGGGTCAGATAAAAACTGTTGATTTTCTCTGATTCACCTCTCTCTCCACTCTAGACTTCTCCTAGGGTTTGATAGTACTCGTATTCTGTCAACAATATGCTGACTGATGGTCAGTAGCTTTGACTTGTTGATTGTGTGATGACGGATCCGCAGGTCGCGCGCAAACTGTCGAACCTTGGCAGTGAAAGTCCTGCCACATATTATGTAGTCAATCACACACTGAACGCGGGACGCGTACTTCTTGCCCAGCCTATCTTTGTGCTGAGTTGATGTATTCGTCTTTTTGTCTTATGCTCAACCGTTGGTTCTGTTTTACGGTTTGCATCTGCCAAAGCTCTCGCTGCATTGTACACACCACAATTGATAGTCCAGAGGTCGGATTCTTCGGAAAAATTTCCACGAAACTCGTCATCCAGTTCAGCCAGATCTTTGGGCTTGGGAGAAACCTGAATGTTGATGTTTCTCCGGGTATTGAAGCATCGTTCATCCTCTATTGGATGCCTGTTCGAGGTTGGTCTTAGTGTCGCCTCTCTTTCTCTGTTGCCGGCTTGTTCTGACTGCGGTTGAGTAGGCGCCTCCACTTATTTAAGCCCTTTTTACGGAGGTCCTCGGCACGGTTTCGCAGACGTTTTTGCGAAAAATCCGAGAGCTTGATTCAGGTATAGAGGGTTTTATTTTTGCATGCCAGGACGGTGTCATTTCCACCTTAGCGTACCGTGATCGCATTCTATATTAAGAAGTTCCCAGTGAGGGGTGCAGAGCGTGTCATGCACCATCTTTGTAGGTTGAAAATTCATCTTTCTTGGTTGAAAATGAACATTTCTGTTGAAAATTCAACTGTCTTCGAAAAAAATCGTCTTTTTGGCTTGAAAACTTAACTATTTGGTTTAATTTTAGTATATTTTATTGCAAACGTTTATTATTATTGTAAGCTTATCTATTTGGTTGTTAATACAACTATTGTGTTAACATTAAATTTTGTTGTTAAAAAATCGTTCTTTTGGATTACGAATTCGTCTGTTTTGCTAGAAAATCTTTTTAGGCTGGGAATTCAACTATTTTGTGGAAAATGCAATATATTTCGACTTCCAATCTTGAACCTTCCATATTGAATTTATAGTCCAGTCAATGAAGCCCTGAAATAACATTTTGAACTTTCAGTTACCATGCTTTCTCCCCCGCCTCTCTGTCTCTCTCTCTATCTCTCTCCGTCTCGCTCTGGCTCTCTCTCTCTCTCTGTCTCTCTGTCTCTCTCAAAAAGACGAACAATTTATCCTCATGAATTATTTTGATAAAAAAAATTACCGGAGTTATAGAATTTACAAAATTCCAAAAAACGAACGAAAATGAACATTCTAAGCCAAACAACGGGCGATATGAAAAAATGGCAGAGGAAGAAAAATGTTGCATTTTGAACAGGCTACAAGGTTATTACAACAATTTTCCGAATTTTGAAAAATCTAAAATTCAAATTTTGACCGCACAAAAAATAAGAAAAAATCAAAAATTCCATTTTGCGGTTAAATTTGTTAGAAATAACTTTTTGATGGAACGCGTAGTTTTTGTTTTATTCGTAAAAAAAAACTGCACCATTATATTATATTATATCATATTATAATATATTATTATATTTTATTTGAGAATAAATCTTTTTTAATTGGAACTTCAACTATTTAGTAGTAGAAAGTGAAACTACTTTGTTGGAAATTAATCCTTTGGTAGATGATTCATCACTTTAGTTGAAAATCCTCTTTTTTAACATTTAAATATTTTGTTTAAATTTTTTTCAGTGAAAATTAATTTTTTTAACTGAAAATTTCATTATTCCATGTTTGGTTGAGAATTTATCTTCTTTCGTTTAAACCTCAATTATTTGGTTGAAAATACTTCTATTTTGTTGAAAATTAAACTTCTTTGGTCTAAATTATTATTGTTTGTTGAAACTTGATTTCTTTGGTTGCAAATTTAACTATTAGGTTTAAAATTCCTTCAAACTTTCAAATACTTGTTTGATAATTTAGAAAATTTTATTATAAATTAATCTTCTTTGGTAGAAAAAATAACCGTCTTTGTAGGAAATTTATCCTTCTGATTAAGAATTCATCTCTTTGATTGAAAATTAGAAAATAAAAAACATTAAAAATTAAAAAATTCAAGTTTTGGACTAACAGCACAAACTACGAAAAAAATGAATGAACAAAAGTTGCTCATCTAAAAAACAGCTACAAATTTGTCATTATTAAATTTTGACTGGACGATATGTTTTTGTTTCAATCGTAAGAAATAACATTAAAAATAAGAAATTAAATTGTTTGGAAAACGGCACAAGGTACAAAATAAAATTAATAAGCAAAATTTGTGCACCCAGAAAGGATCTGTTATTGATAATCTTTAGATAGAAAAAATAGATTTTCTTTTAATCGTAAAAAACAAGGTTAAATATAAAAAATTAAACTTTTGGAAAACCGACATAAGAGACGAAAAAAAATGAAAAAAACAAAAGATATTTAACCTAAAAAGATCGTCGGAATCAGAAAAATACGTAGATTCCAAATATATTACTTTTAAATCACTGATTGCAAAATTAAGAATTTTTTTATTTCAAATTTTTTCACATTTTCCAACAAAGGATCTCTGAGGAAATGCGTGGCCTGCCCAAGCTCGCAGGTACCTGACCAGAAAGTAGGTCGTTGGTCAGGCTAGTCACATAGCCTGACTGGGTCAAGACCGTGCCGACCACGGTTATGATCCTTAATGGAGAGCCCATGCAGCTTTCGAAAAACTATCTTTTGAAACAGTCAGGCCTGAGATTGTAAATAATAGAAACATCGACTTTTGCGTTTAAAATACAACTATTCCTGTTGAAGATTCATCATTTTCGTTCAAAATGGATCAATTTGATTGAAAATTTAACTAGTTCCTTCAAAAGTAATTTCTTCAACTGAAAATTTAACTATTCCATTTTTCATTGAAAAAATATCATTTTTTCGTTGGAAATTCAACTATTTGGTCGGAAATTCATCTATTCGAGTTAAAGATTCATTATTTTAGTTGACACATCAACTTTTTCGTTTAAAATTGAACTATTCATGTTAAAGATTCATCATTTTCGTTCGAAATGAATCAATTTGATTGAAAATTTAACAGTTTTCCTAAACATTAATTTGTATAACTGAAAATTTAACTATTTAATTTTTGGTTGAAGAAATATCCTTTTTTTAGTTGGAAATTCAACTATTAGGTCGAAAATTTATCTTTTGGGTCGATAATTCACCTATTCGAGTTAAAGATTCATTATTGTAGTCGACACATCGACTTTTTGGTTTAGAATTCAACTATTTCTATTACAGATTCATCATTTTCGTTCAAATTGATTCAATTTGATTGAAAGTTTAACTATTTTCTTGACAATTAATTTGTTTAACTGGAAATTTAACTATTCAATTTTTCGTTGAAAAAATATCCTTTTTTTAGATGGAAATTAAACTATTTGGTCGAAAATTCATCTATTCGAGTTGAAGATTCATTATTTTAGTTGACACATCGACTTTTTCGTTTAAAATACAGCTATTCCTGTTGAAGGTTCATCATTTTCGTTCAAAATGGATCAATTTGATTAAAAATTTAACTAGTTTCTTGAAAATTAATTTCTTCAACTGAAAATGTAACTATTCCATTTTCCATTGAAAAAATATCCTATTTTCGTTGGGAATTCAAATATTTTGTCGAAAATTCATCTATTCGAGTTAAAGATTCATTATTTTAGTTGACACATCGACTATTAATCAAAAAAAGTCTCAGAAAAGAATTGTTGGTAACTGGTTTGAAAATCTTAGAAACCAGTATCTCTTTTATGTAGAAACGAATTTTGCAAAGTACCTTGTCCTTTGAATTTAGGATTTAAACCTGCAGGTAATGAAAATCAGGTATATACTCCGAGCGAAAGGATAGGCCAGATGAGGTCGCCTTGAAAGCTTGAGTAATTCTTGATTAACTCTCGTGTTGAATGATCTCTTTCAAATATACATAGGAAATTTTGTACTTTTATATTAAATATTTTCAAACCATCGTCTTATCTCTTACATCCTCTAGAAAAATGGTAAACATGTAAAATAAAACAAAATTATTATTAAATAAAAGTAAGGGGCGACTCATAAACTATTTTACACCGGAAGTGGGGGGGGGGCTCAACAGGTTTTCTGATTTGTGACGCAGGAGGAGGGAGGAGGATTAACGTCGAATGTGACATCACAAAATGGAAAATATAAATGCGAATAACAATTCCTTGAAATGCTTGAATAAAACTAAAATTAGTGATTTCATTTTAGAATTACATCATCTAAATACAGACTTCATACCCTTTTCCATATTTCCCTCTTCAGCCTTTTTTAAAGAATTCCTCTTTTTCCCTTGTTTTCAAGAAACTTCCCCTTTTCTTGTTTGTTCGCATAAATTCAAACTGAATTACTAGAACCCAATAAGAAAATCGACTTTTTTCTTTGGAATTTAATTCAGTTAATTCACTCGGTGAAGGGAGAAATGTGTGGTAGGGAGTGCAGATTTTTAGATTGATCTACAATTCCCGTGATATTCATTTAAATAATTCTGATCGATTTCTCTAGCGATATATATATATTATATATATTCACCTCATATTTAAAGTCGGAGACGCCCATTCCGCAGGGGCTGGTGTTAGGACGCACTATACTCCAGCCCTATCCGACTCCCCGACTTTTTGAACAGTAGCCGTTGTCGCTTACAAGTTCCACATGACGGGTGAACTCATCCGCTAGCCACCAGATAGCGCCTCATTCGTCCTGTTCCAGAAAAGCATTGGTCTTATGGAAAATTCAATAATTAATATTAAATAAAAATATTCCCGATCATTTCAGTTTGCAAAATTAAGACCAACAACTCTTTGTTGGATAATTGATATTTGAAAAATATAAAAGTCATTGAAATCTAAAAGGATTATTGAAAAAACATTGTTTTAAGAGTGCTATATATCGCAGTATTCTCAAAATTTCATATAATGCAAGCAACATTTAAAAACGTTAAACAATTTATATTCATAATATTTTGATTTATTCTAATGGCACTTTAATATAAAAAAAATATAAAAAATTGATTACCATTTCGAACTCGAAAGTTCATTGCCTCACTACCCGATTCGGGTAGTGTTTCTAGGTGGATAAATACTACCAGTGTGGGTCCACCACACCCACGACGGGTCAACAACACGCAGTATTCCCCGAACGGTCACCCATCCAAGTACTAACCGCGCCCAACACTGCTTAACTTCAGTGATCTAACGGGAACTGGTGTTTTCAGCGTGGCATCGCCGTTGAAAAAAACTATTAAAATTATAACTTTACATATGTTTGTTAATAACAATAGGTATTTAACATGTGGAAGTAAGTATGTGTTTTTTGATGAAATGTTTAATAGGTACTATATATTAAGAATAACATTTATAAATAACAAATATAAATTAATTTTATAATAAATTGGAAGTCTGAAACCTATTGAATAAATAATAATCCTAAGAGAAAACGAAATATTATAATAAGAAAAGTAACAAGAAAAAATTATAATATAAAAATATTATAGAAACTTGAATAATGAAATTAGAGGTCGTTCATATATTACGTAAGCCGTTTTTCTTTTGTTTAAATAGAGACGAGAACAAAATCGCGGCGAAGTTGAGAAGGATACAACGATATAAACAAAAGAAGAACGGATTACGTAATATATGAACGACCTCTTAACAAATGTAATAGTATCTTAATATTTTTTTAGTATAATAAATTAAGAATTAAAAAATTCTAAATTTTAATAATTCAATTTTTAAGAATGAGAATTTTTTTTTTGCTAAATATAACAAGCTAGTTAAAATTTTTGTGTAGAAATATTTCTATAATTCAAACACATATTTATTGTATCATATTTTGTTATCAAGGAATAAAATAAACTTTCTTTTACAAAATATATGTTGAAAGGGGGGGGGGGGAATGAATGAATTTAGCGAATAAGTCAATATTCGCAAAATCAACAAATTCAGTATATTTTTCTAAAATGCACAACTAAATAACATACAATATTAGTACTATCATACATAACAATTTTTAGTGCAAATGCATAAGTGACACCTTCAAGGCATACAGATATTATTACGTTGTTACTTTACAAAACTTACAAGTTAATAGGATCAGGTAAGGAACTTATGGTAAGCCAGATTGGCTTCAACTAAAAGGTTTTGAATTTATTCAGGAAGAAGCTTGGCTCCCTTCTTCTTCAATTGACTAGTTTTTTTAATTTCAATCTTTTCTTCTTTGATGAATTCACGCATTCTAATTTGCAAATAAGATTGAATTATATACGCTAAAATTTTGAGAGCATCATTCTCGTGCTCTTTGCATGGAAATTGAATTTTAGTCGCAGATGCAGTGAAGTCATTGAGAATTAATTCAAAAGCATTACGGAACTTGCAATACTTCTCGAACAGATTCTCAATACTGAGGATTTGTTCATACATCCGTAAATTCGGATGTAAGAATTCCTTGTTTAGACCAGTCGGAGTTGCATCTACGAATTTTTCGTAACTCCGTGGTGCTTGACCGTAAGAAAAAAACAAAGCGTATTTATCAACTCTTGTAGTCGACAAAAAAGCACCCCCTCTTTTTCAACGTATATTTCGTAAAAGAAAGCTTATTTTATTCCTTGATAACAAAATATGATATAATAAATATGTGTTTCAATTATAGAAATATTTCTACACACAAATTTTAATTGGCCTGTTATATTTAGCGAAAAAAAATTTTCTCGTTCTTAAAAATTGAATTATTAAAATTTAGAATTTTTTAATTCCTAATTTATTATACTAAAAAAATATCAAGATACTATTACATTTGCTAATTTCATTATTCAAGTTTCTATAATATTTTTATATTATACTTTTTTCTTGTTACATTTTTTATTATAATATTTCGTTTTCTCTTAGGATTTTTATTTTGTCAATAAGGTTCAGACTTCCAATTTATTATAAAATTAATTTATATTTGTTATTAATAAATGTTATTCTTAATATCGATGGGTCCTAAAAGAAACTACGCAACTCACAGCGACGGATAGAAACTAAGTATCTGGCGCGCTCCATACTACGTAAATAGAAATTTGTATATACTTAGTATAGAGCGCGCCAGATACGTAGTTTCTATCGGTCGCTGCGAGTTGCGTAG
>CAKNXH010060107.1:0-45526 GCA_932178445.1 Andricus quercusramuli
ACTTGTTCTTCACTTCGGAATTGACGGGATCTTTTGGCAGGTAATATGTCCTGGTGAAACTAAATGAACATTTTTGGTACGTTAGTCCTATTTTAGCGGTAATTTTTTTGGACGTAAATCCCATCGACATTTGTAAAAACTTTTAAAAAAAAACTAAAATAGAACTTTTCTGGTACTTTTATCCCAATTTAGACTCTTGAAGTTTTTTCATAAAATTTGGTACTTGAGTACTGATTCGGCTCAGCAGTAGTTTAGCAGGGCTTTATCTCGGATTTCAAAGGGATATTTTTTTTACTCGGTTGTCCGAATGAGCTACGCGACACACTCCTAATATTAATAATTTTTTGCAATCGTATAAAATTTATTTATAATTTTGTATCAAATAAAATAAAATTTCAAGAAAGACTTTAAAGCCCGTAAGATCCTTATTCTGTTATAGATTCGAGGTTTAAACATTGTACACTGAACCTTTTTTTAATCTTAAGATATGAGAGAACCCTTGATCTCGCATTCCTGAATGTGATATTTGCCTTCTCTAGGTAAAAAATATAAATTCGTGCAACTAGTGATTGTAAAACTTCAGTTGCAAAACCTAGGAGAAGCAATATCGTGTTTTTATTAAATAATTATGTTCGCGTCACTTTTCATCACATATGTACCGCTCAGCCCCAGTTTACGGTGCATCATTTTTTCAAACTGATATTATGTAAATATTTTAATCAATAGCAAAAATTATTTCCAATTATGTGAAAAGTATGGCCGGAAATTTTTGCATATACTTATTTTAAAAATTATTCAGTTTTATAACTGTAAAGATATCATACTTGAAGAGTCCAAACACAATTGCTGAAAATTTGATAATTACTTGAAACATCCACTGAATAAATTTGCATTCAGGCGAAAGCTTGGAATCTTAGCCGGTCGAAATAGTATGTCAAATTCATATTATACTCACGAATAAAGCAGAGGAGAACCAAGGCGAGAGCACCAAAAACGAGCTTCATTCTTCTGAAGAGAGAAAAATTAGTCTTCTTGAATCTATTTTTTCAGTAGTTCACTCTCTAATATATACGCAGATCCCTGTATGTCTATCCTTATATAATTCTTTATCTGATTTGCGACCTTCGAATACGATCTGAAAGTTTTTCGTCACATTACTATGAGACAGAAAGAAATATGATTTCAGCGAAATTAAAAGAGATCGAATGATCCAAAAAGCATGAAGTCATTCATGGACAAAGAGAGTGGTGTACATAATGATTGAAACATTTAAAAATAGATATGCAGCCTGATAACAAAGCAGTTTCTCTTTCGTCTGACCCAATTTTATAAAACTTTGTACGCTGCTTAATCAGATATTAAAGAGTATGGAAATTTTATGGATTTTAGAACACTGTAAAAATTTTATGATTAAATCTCTAATCTATATATCAGGACCCCATTTTTAATATTTCATTTGTTTTCATAATGCTTGAAAATTTTTATTTCAAAATATCTAGAAATTGAAGTTTATTAAATATGAAAGTTTCGAAACATTTTTCATTTGAGCCTATCGAGACTAAGGAAAAAACCAACTCCGAATAATAGAATAGAGTGAGCTGAAGCAGGATCGGTATGGTTGCCTTACTTCATCCTGTCCAGATGCCCAGAAGAAGGTCACTTCCGGTACGATTTTTGGGTCAGTTTCTAGCCCATCGAGAATAAGGATGAGCCAAAGCTCAAAATGTAGAACTGAATGAGCTTTTCCAAAGCACTAGGGTTGCCACCCCCACCTTGTCCGGAACCCTTGGCAACCCCTTTCGAAAGTCTGTATTTTGGGTCGGTTTCCAGCCATCGAGAATAAGGATGAAACCAACGCCAAAATATAGCTTGAGTCTCCCGATAACTAATTCACCAGGGTTGCCACCTTTTATACTGTCCAAAATACCGAACAACCCTCTTTGAAAAACGAAAAAAGGCCTCTGGTGGTAAGCATGTAACAGTTTGCCCTGCAAGTATCAGGCACAAATTGATGGCATAGCTTGATACCCATGAGAGATGAAATCCCTCCAAGACTTGACCTTTGAATCGCATTTTTGTAGAAGCTATGAAGGGGGGGGGGGGGGGGTGATTCTACTAGAAAACGGCTAGGCCCATTTCAATGAAAAAAAAAATATGTTGCGTATAAGTCACGTTTGAGAGATACATTCCAAATTCTATTTATAAAAAAAATCCTAGGGCATTTTTTCATCCCTCTGATGAAGTGTATCATTATAATTGTTAAAATGTAGTTATTAAAGTTAGACTTGCTAAAATTCTTGTAAATTTGAAGGAAAAAAAATTAGAATAATTTTTTAGTCGGAAATTTTTATTATTTTTTTCTGAAAAACTCTTCCATTAGATTTGGTAAGAGGTGACTCTAAGATACCGGGCGACCTCACAGAGTATGCAGGAACAACAATGACACCACCTAACCACCAAAAACTTGCAGATGCGGTTCAAAACGATCGAATGCGCAGTGCACCCGACAATGGGTCGGCAAACAGTGCCGATCACCCTAGAGTTCGGGGTACTGAAAATAATTTAGATGGAAACACGACAACGAACCGGCGAAACACCCACATTGAGTGGACGAATCAACTCGAGAATGAATGCTAGACTGCTACGATGCCAGCATTATCCCTGTACACGGAGGCTTTATGGCGCATATTCACACTCTGTGATGTCAGAAACACCCAGAGCTTTGCCACGTTTCGCATCAGCCATTGAGAAATCAACGTGTCTACCTCTCGAAAATGGATATGCACGCGGAGCGCTTTCCCGCCGGTGCTTGAACAAGCTGCAGACGAAAATGAGGAAGCGATGTTAAGACCAACCGCGGAAAGCAGGTGCCTTCTGAGAGATGATGCCTTTCTTCGTGAAGATATCTCGGAGGAGTCCAGCCTCTGGACCATCAATTGTTCAGCTTATGGTGCTGCGAGAGCTTTGGCTGATTCAAATCGAAGGCTAAAACCGACGATGGATCAAAAGACCAAAAGACGCTTGCATCAACTGAACAATAAGATTGGATGGGCATGATAGAATGCGTCTCGTGTTCAGTGTGTGATTGACTACATATTAGAGTTTGAATTTGGCGCCTTCAGTCACTTCACTCTACTTCCTGTATTGGTGCTGCCCGCTGGCGCACCTCCCGCTTTGATTCATTCTGAGCTGTGTTCTCTTACCGGCATGTGCTTTTCCGAGTTAGTGTGTACGAATACGAAGACGAGTCCGTTCAGTATTAAAGTGCCTTTTTGCTAGTACAGAAAGTCTTGTTCATTTACCAATCCCTCCAAACTCGAAACTACAATCACACACTAAACAAGTCAAAGCTGCTGACAATCAAGCAGCATATTTTTGACAAAATACGGGTGTTATCTAACACATGAAGGATAATGCAGAAGAGGGAGAGACGGGTCAGGGAAAATCAACAGTTTTTCGCTGACCCATTGCGCCTCTTCAGCGATCTCCCTGTTTCTGTCAAGATTCCACACAGGCCCAACGAAATAGAGACTCTTTGGAGAGAGGTATTCAAGGTCCCGAAAACACTGGATTTAAAAGAAGATACTGATAATATCATCCGCTTCAAAGAGTTTTGCGACAACTTTATAACATCTGAGAAGGAATGTCCATTAATCACTGCCGAAGAGGTAAAAAAATACTTAGTGGTACGAAGAACTTTTCCGCTGCAGGACCAGATGGTATCAAGAACTCCTGGCGGAAGAATTAACTCATCTCGAAATTTTCGTGTGACAACGAAGAACGTCACCTTCCAGAGGGGTGTCTTTCAGGATGATACCATGAGCCCTCTGCTCTTTTGCATCACACTTCTGCCTCTAGCTCTCGCACTACGAAATTTTTCTGGATACCTCTGCGGCGACACTAAATCATCGTGAGCATAACGTCACTCTTCTATTTTATATGGATGACCTGAAGATCTATGCTTCTAGTGCAATAAAACTTCAACTTGCTCTAAATATCGTCAAGAGGTACACAAGAGAGATTAGTATGGACTGTGGATTGGACAAGTGTGCCAAGATTCATATGAAGAAAGAAAAGATTATTGGTGTTTCCAATGACCCTCAGTTGAATGCGACTAACATACTTGCCATTTCGGTTCTACTCTACTCGCTTGGGGTAACATCATGCAGAGATCCTCTTCTAAAAATGGTCAGAAAACACTAGATGATTGGCAAAGGAGCCTTCCTTTACAAAGCCGCGGAGCATGTGGTCGAGACCCTTGGCCTGAATTTTAACATCAGAATTTAGAAAAGTGTATTACTTCATCGAGATGCCTCACTTCTATAAGCTGAAGTAAAGAAAGCAGAGGTTGAAAAATTCCACCAACCGCTACTCGACGTAGGTTTAATCTAATTAATATTTTGAAGATGTTATTACCATTCATTGCTGTTAATGTGCGAGTTATTAAATTTGTAATTAGTGTAAATTTCGATACTAAAACGATTACTTTGGACAAATAAAATTTAAAGAACAAGAAAAAATCTGCCTCAGCCCGGATTTGAACCGGGAACGCCACTATCCAATGATACCCATGATGATGATAGACAATTTCTCAACGGTAATAGAAGCATAGCCTTATATTTGTAAAACCCATACTCTTACGGTGTTGGCCGCGACCCTGCTCTGCCGAACGCTCTGAGGAAGATAGGGGAGAGTGCCCTTGGTTGGGACGTTTTTTGTTTTTTGCTCATAAGAATAATAAATATATGAATATAATTAATTTTGTATGCTTATACATAAGAGTGATGCTTAACTATAACTTAGAAACAGATAACATGAAATATGAAAACAAATTGTTGATTTGAGAATGATTTGTTTAAATCGATGAAAACGTCCCAACCAAGGGCACTCGGTCTTTGGTTGGGACACGTCGGTCCTTGGTTGGGACACTTAAAAAAATGTGTATTTATGAATGAGTGATTAAACTAAAGTGATACAATATTTAGAAAGAAGTAATAAATATAGGAAATGTATAAGGGAAACAAGATATGTCATGTAAAAGATTTTTCTGTAAATGCAGCAATATATTACAGCTGTGTAAAATTGGTCAGTTTCATAAAGTTTATATTGAACAAATAAAACAGTTCTTGATATAACTGACATTATTCACTCTGAAATATAGAGAATGATATTAACTAGAAGTATTATATATGTATACATATATATTTATTTATTAATTTTACAAAAATTTGAACAATAAAATATATGAAACTTTGAAATTGGACTTTTTGTCCATCTAGAACATGTTAACGAATCTTCAAAATGTCGGATAATCGAAAACAATTATTTTTAAGTGGAAACCACATAATTCCATGAACAATTATTACTCGATTCACTTATTTAAAGATATAGCATTCGTAATAGCATGTTTTATAGGTTATACATTGAAAGAAAAACGACTTCTGCCAAGTTAACTTAATATTCTTATGTGAAATTTTTATAATCATTATTTTATAAAGTTGAACAGCTTGCCTCAATGTTGTTCTCAATAAACAATCGCTATTTACAACATCGACGCTATTTACCAGCATTTTTCTTCTACTGTTATCGAAAGCGAAAACAAAAGCAAATGTAATGAGCATGCGCGAAGTGTCCCAACCAAGGAACATGCAGGTGTCCCAACCAAGGAATATTCCGTGCGCATAGAAAATAATTTTTTACACATAGTTAGTGTTAGTATTTTTGAAAAACATGAATGGTTATATAAAACTAATTAAATTCCCCACAAGCAGATATTTTTTATTTTGCAAAAATATTTTGATAAGATAATAAAAATTCACTGGAAAAATACCCTAACATTTTACTTTTGATAGCTGTGAGTGATTTTCGTTCATATCTAGGGGTAAGCTAAACAAAAATAATTTTCACTTTAGCCATTCATGCCTTATAATAAATGAAAACTGAAATAATTTTTTCAGATTTTTAATGCTTAATCTATAACATTTATCCCCGCTGTCCCAACCAAGGACCGTCCCAACCAAGGGCACTCTCCCCTAGAGCCAATTATCCGAAACGAGAAGTGCCAAATTTTCTGGAACTGCAGTTTTTCGGACAGCAGTCTCCGTTGCACACTCAAGGCCTGACATCATTCTCCAAGACTTCGAGAAACGAACTATATTCGTGATCTAATTCTTGGCTCCAGCCGACTACAACATCACTGCCATGGAGAAGGAAAAGGTGGACTGCAGCGACTCTACCCAAAATATTCCCGGGTATGGCTTTGAGGTTTTTCCTTCAAAGTGTGCGGAGGTCATCCCTGGCGCTTGAGCTATATAGCTTATTGTGCCACACCCGTGTTCATTCTCAAGGCCGAATACGGCCATCCTCACCGAGTATTTTTGGATCTCGATGAGTTCCGTTTTTCAATGTTCGCGTTCTCGAAGTATACCTCTCTGGTGCTAGGTGTACCTATCGCACAGTACATGTACGTTAATTTTAAGTAATGTACGACTTACGATTACCGTACAACAAAGTACAATAATTGTACGGAAATTCCGATCGAGTAAGATCTTATTTTTTATGATAAATTTAGTGGTGGGGTTTCCCCTCAGCAATCAACGAAGTGAAGTTAGCTGGTGGTTGAAGTGAAAATGCCTAATCAGGCATTTTCACTTAATCGTCAAATAACTTAACTCCGTTGAATGCTGAGGGGGAAACAATGAACCAAATGCACAGGATTCGGTCCATCTTTGCCCTATTTTGCTAATATCTCCGTAAAAATTATTTTTATTCCAAATGAGTGTATTTGAAAAATAGTTTTAATATTTTATGAATTATTTGATGGATAATATCAATGAAATAATAATATTTCATGCACTCGCATGCATTTCTCAGCAAGTTTCCTGCAGAGAATATTCGCGAAAACTCTGCAAAAGTCCCCACTTCACTGCTTAAATTGAAACACTTCAGCAAAAATGCAGAAAAACTCTCCATTACTTTGTGGCAGAGAATTCTCTGCATTGTTCTGAAAATGTTCGTACTGGCTATCTGCAATTATCTCTGCTTTACTACTGCAGTTGGAAACAATTAAAGGAGATGCAGAGAACCTCTACATTGTTCTGCGGGAATGATTTTTCTGCATTTTTGTGCATTCCTCTCCAATTTTACCAAAAATATACGTGAAAGTCTACATTCGTGAAATCAATTGCAACTTCAAAAAATGTTAGTACCAAAAGTGCTTCTCGTGCATTGCAGAAAGGCCGCGGAAAAAATACAGGAAGATTTTCCCACCAGGGCCTGACACGTGCGCGCTATCGTCTGAGCCACCGAGGCTCTTGGTTTTGAGGTTACCAACCAGTGATAGTTTTGAATCTCCGAGAGCACCGATCACGAAGACAATTATTTCAACCAAATACTTTGGATACAGTTGCTGCGTCACAGCTTGGCAGTGATATTGTAATCGGCCGCGGCCGAAAATCCGATCACGAATATAGTTCTTTTCTCGAAGTCCTGGAGAACAATATCGGGCTTCGAGCGTACAATGGAGACTGCTGTCCGAAAATCGTAGTTTCAGAAAATTTGGCACTTCATGTTTTGGACTATTGACTCCATCTCCCTCGGAGCGTTTGGCAGGGCAGCTTCGCGGTCACACCGTAAGAGCGACAAATATGACAGTAAAGCACTCTTGGGGCCGTATTAGGTCTGTAGTGATGCGTCGTTCCTGCGTGCGTGGGACACCTGAATAGTATGTGTTTTTGTGTTCTTCCGCATATGCATGATCTCACGCGTGGCGATATCAAGGGCTGTAAGCTCGTTCTTCTCCCACGGAACCACCCCAAACAAGTAATGTAGAACCTAGACGACAAGCATGTTATTAGTCGCAGATACCTTCTTCAACGTAAACAAATTGGAAGACTTAATCTGTTCCAGAAGTATCTTGTATCTGTTTCGGAGAGATTCCTTCACGAATGTTACGTTTTGAATGCGGCTCTGAGGCACGCCCAGGTGTGTATCGGTCTCTCCAGTGTCAAGATGTATAATAACACTTATATACGCAAGCTCAGAGTCCCTGGGAACACCAGTAATCAGTTTTCGCTTCAGAATAATCTTGATACACTTTACAATCCAAAGTCCATACCAGTCTCTTCCGTGTACCCCTTAACGATATTTAAGGCACTCTGAAGTTTCTTTAAACTAGAAGTATAGACCTTCAGGTCATCCATATAAAATACATAAGTGACCTCATGCACGCAATGAACAGTTACGACGCAGACGTATCCAGGATAATTGCGTAGTGCGAGAGATAGTGGCAGAAGTCTGATGCAAAAGAACAGAGGACTCATGGTGTCGCCCTGAAAGACGCTCCTCTGTAAGGTGACGCTGTTCGCTGCTCGACAATTTTCAGATGAGATATTAAATCTAGTGTTCCAAAGGGGCATCAATCTCTCTCTGCATCTTACTATGTGTGGATGACGTTACTGAAAGAAGTAGGACAATCGGTACAATCATTGGCCACTCAAAGAATTTTTCCAGTTTAACAATTTGGGAAAGACACTATAAGCATCGCAGGAAATTCTAAAATATACATATGAATAATCAATTTAATAAAGATTTAAATTAACATAGTAAGTTAAGCGTTAAAAGCAGTAGATTATTTATATTTGAAAATATTTACAATAATGTCGTAAAACACCAACTTTTGCCACGAAGACATAATGATCAACCTAGGCCAATGATTGTATGAATAGCCACTGAAATGTAGTAAAATATAGTCATTGGCCACCTCGTTGGCCACCTCAGGTTATAGATTACTGACTTTGAAAGCACAGTTATCTGTTATTATCTGATATTAGCCACTAAATCGTTATTATATATTAACCTAAAATCGCCGGAGCCAAAAACTGTTTTTCACGTGATTTTCACTCATTATTCGTAATACAAATTGACAAACAATCATATACATAGTTTACAAAAAGTTTAATTAATTTTGAATGCATTTTTTCAAAAATATTAGTTCTTTGCTTTTTAAATATTGTGGCCAATTACTATGTTTCCGCATAATTCACGAGGTCATTGATTGGCCACACATTTATCAATATACATACATCATTTTGAGGTTAGAATAATACTATCATGAAGTTTCAATCACCCAATTCAATTAAAATCCAAAAGTTTTTAGTTCAATCTATCGCAACTATTAAAAAACACTAATTTTCAATACGCGGACACTGCTGATCTCAGCAGCTTTTCGTTTAAATTCCTTACTCATTCAGCATCACTGGTTTGACCTTACTCGGGCATTTAAACGCACTACACTGCACTAACCTAGCTTGTCAAATACGCTGCGGAATTGTTTGCGCTTTATCCTGCATTGTTTATTATTTGTTTCATTTGTGATGTTAATTTCATGTAGACATATTTAAATGAGGTGGTCAATCATTAGGGTAGTGTCCAACGATTGTACCTATTACCCTTACTTTAAGTTTCCTAAAAGTCACTTTAAATTTGTCCGGAGGGGCTAAATTTGTGAAATTTTAAAATGAATGGGCATATTTGTAGGGGAAAGCAGGACATGGTGAAAAATTATAACATCCAAATCAGATCGTCTCGTTCGATTATATACTCCGATAAGCAGTTGCAAAATGTTATTCACGAAAATATTTTATAATATGGCCAGGATTATTTTTTCAATTTTGTGTCATTATATTTATAAGCTTATATGTGAAGGCCGCGACTACGTGTACCGAAATTTCAGTGCATATAGCCGGATTTCTTCGGTACGAATAGCGGGAGCTGGAAAAGGGGTTATATAAACCGAAATTTCGGTACGAATAACTGGATTTTTTCTGTACGTATAAACACGCACTTTTAATTAACACCGCTAAATTAAATATTTTAACTTCAGGATACGGAAGAGAAAGAGTTGAATATTACACGTTTAGAGAAATAATGTCAAATTTTAATTCCTTTTGGTAATATAATGAGAAAAACCTAAAAACAATGTCCCGCTCACCCCCCCCCCCCCCAACCCCACTTTTTCTAAATTTAATACAAATGTGTTTTACTAAAATTATGATTTTAAACGTTATTGAAAACGTTCGCACATTATGTTTCAATCCAAAAAATTCGTTTCATTGACATATAAGAAATTTATACAAAAATTGTAACAATAAAACAATTTTTTACTGATCTTAACGTGACTGGGTCTAAGATAATAATATAAAATTAGTATTATAAGCCCAGCTTTGGTTGCAAATTCGATTAAACGAGCAAAGAGGAAATAAAAATATCCAAGACCCGTCTGAATCGTAAAATAATATTTGCTGTCGACGCTTTCTTGTCCTTTTCTTGGCGAGAATAAGTGTTTGATTGTTCGATATTCGCCCTTTCGATCAAACTAAGAAAGTACGAGAAGAAAATGATCTTTCGATTACTTCTATATGCTCGATCAATGGCCAAAGTCTGCACCAGATTATAAATAAAATATTCCATACGGAAATTTTGTTTATTCAAAAAAGAGCTTATCAGTTTGTCAAAAATTGTTGTTCTAATTGCAACTAATCTTCAAAACTTTTCAATGAAATAATTATTCTCTTTAACTAACCAAAAACGCGCGCGCTTTGCGCGCGGTTAATAAGTGTTACTATATTTTAAGTACTACATGGTATTGCACAGAAAAGTGTTTAATTACTTAAAAATACGTATTTTTCATTAATTAAGGCCCTTAGTTATAAGTTCAAATACTTTAAATATTTAAATATATCAAAAAAGGGCTACTGAAGATTTACTGGCCACAAACTTTACACTGTAAAAAAGGGTATAGTCGGGTAAGCATGCACTGTTAGAAAAATCTGTACTAAACTTAGTATGTACATGTAATGAAAGCAAGAATGCACAACATGGACTTAAATTTAGTATACCAGCGTACAGTAAATTTAGCATATTTATACTGAATTTAGTACACGCGTATACTAAATTTCATACACGTGTATACAAAATTTAGTATGAATTTACTAAATTTACTGTACGCTGGTATACCAAATTTAATTTCATGTTGTGCATTCTTGTTCTCATTACATGTATACTAAATCTACACTGAGAAACTTTAGGTTAGAAAAATTACTAAAACGGATAGCAAATGGGGGCAAAATGCTTAAATTTTGACATTTTAATACATAAATAATAAGTTATACTATTTTTAATAGAAGATTTCCTATTTGGTAATAGCAATCCTTACTATTCTCTGTAGTAAAATCCGATGTAGGAAAAATTAGTAGAGAAATTAATAAATTGTAAAAAAAAAATAAAATTAATAAGTATTTTAAATAACATAATATACTAAATATGTAGAAGAAATTACTATTGTCTGTAGGAACACGATGTGAATTATGGACATTTCCTACTTTTTGTAACAAAGGTTAATACCAATTATTAAATTTGGTCCTAAATATTACTAACTGATTTAGCAGAAAGTATCGAGCCTTGGACCGAGCGCGGCCGAGTGCATCTGACGTTTGTCGATCGCCGATCATATTTTTAGGTTGCGAAAATGACATCTAATTTATGTTTCAATGCAAAATCCGCAAAAAAACATAATTTAAAAAAAATATTTACTTATTTTAATTACATTAAAAATTTGGTTGTTTAAAATTATAAAAATATCATGAATATTAATCAATTAAGGATTAAATGAATTAGAACCAATAAACTTTCTATCATTTAGGTCATATGGAAGTTTTCATTCTGAATCCCACAATGTCTTATAGGTAGATGGATCATCGCCCGACTGCTGTCCCGGAGACGCGTGTTCGATTCCCGCCAGCCTTCGTTTTCTTGTAACCCGATTTTTCTGTTTCAGCTTTATAATATAAAATACTATCTTTTAAGAATATATACATATATGTAATTTCTAATGTTGTCAATTCTTAATTTAAATAAATGTGAATTATGCGTTAAATGTAGAACATGTGTGTAGGTAGGCTTGTGTGAAAGTTAAGAAACACGTATTTATTTTTTTTACTATTCCCACTGTAGCAGATTTTGCTAACCAGTTAGTAATTCGGTGCGCACGGTCCCTGCGCATCATTTTACTACAGCGCTTTGTAAATACTGTTATCTTCTACAGATATTAATCCAACAAATTTACTATTTTCTCCTACCAAAATTAGTAAATAGTGCAGACTTGCAGTTTTACTACAGATGTTAATAAATACTTCAAATGTCTTTTACAATAAATGCAATTGTTTTAACTTTTATTCCAATATATTTTATAATTCTTTAAGTAGCTACGAGTTACTATTGAGGTGAGTAAATATTATTAAAATTTGCTTTTTGCCTCTCATTGCAAAGTTCAGATAGTGAAATCTAGTGTGATTTTTAACAAGAAATACAAACAAGGGTTTCTCAGTGTAGTACAGATTTTTCTAACAGTGTAGCAAATCGGCCCCGCTCGTATCAGAGTAAAATTTATGTCAAATGTTTATCCCAAGGCAGCAAAAAATTACAAAGAATTTTAACCTTCAAATTGCATTTTTTTTAAGTTATAAAGGGGGAAATAAAAATGAAAAAGCGGGTTTTCTCGAAAACCAGTTGACCGATTTTTATAAACAAAAAATGCGTTGTTTAGACCGATAAGACAATTCACCAAAAAATAGTAGACGTTCGACTGTTGTCGTGTTCGGAAGTCCTTCTTCGCGCCGAGTGTTTACACGAGAAAGCGTGTAATACACCATAAATTGGATTGTAGTACGAATAAGTAGTGCAACAATAGTGACGTGACAGTGGGGATGTTCTTGGGGTGTTGCACTGGGGTGCAACTTCCGACTTGAGATGTCTGCACAAACATAAGTTTCCCAAAGTACAACAAAACCCACCGATACTACTCAAGTCAACTTTTCTTCCACCCCATCAAATTATATGGCAGCCGCAGCTAGAGACCAGTTCCAAAAAAAGGATCAAGCTATAGTAATCGACTCAATACCGGATATCACCATTGATATCACCCATGCAATAGGAAAATTGACAGACTCTAGAAAGATTTGATTTGACTCTAGAATATAAAACGGTCGAGTTTGCTTGTACTTCGACCGTAAACAAACAGCAAATGACCTTGTTAGGAAACCCACAAGTATCACATTAAAGGAAAATGTATTGGAACTAGGACAATTATTTACGAAATTTAAACGGCTTATACTATCTAACGTGTGTTCAGTTATTCCTCACTAATTTATGTATGATGAACCAAAATATGGAAACAACCCTAACAGCAGAAAGCATAATAGTAGACACACCAAACCCAGCATTTTAAAAACCGGCTTTCCCTGATCTTCCAACTCCAGAAGGTAACTTCATGGACATCGTTTTCTCTGAAACCAAACGCCCACACTCATATACTACCGCGTCTATATCAACTGACAATATAAAAGACACTCCAGCAAACACTCCTGTAAACAATACTTATCACAAAGAAGATTGGTAGATAAGAAATTAATGAGGAAAAGCGAGAAAACCAAAACGACACTATCTCAATCCGGAAAACTCACTGATCTGATATTGAAGCCAATTCAAGAAGTAATACAGGTGTGCCAAGCCCTGCCTTGATAGCAAAGGATTATTGTGACGGACTGAACCCTCTTTTTCCATGATGAAGGACCTGTATCCCCACCTGAAAGATCGAAGTGTTAAAAAAAAGCACACGAGAATTTATAACATACTAAAAAAGTCAATTGAAGTGCAGGAAAACATTACCTCTGAAGGTGAGTTAGAAACCAGTGACTTAAAATCATCTAATGGAATTTGAACGGGTTTTACCCCCGCTTTGAATTCCTTCAACTACTGCTCAATGACTGCAATCCATCTATAATCTGCCTGCAGGAAACGAACTTTAAAGGAACCTCTTCTGCTAGGATAAAAATTACTCTTCTGTCTTCAAACATGGAACCATCGCGGATCATGCCATCGGTGGAGTCGCAACATACATAAAAAGGCCTTCGACAAAATTGACTTGCAAATAAACTTAGAAGTTATAGCGGTAAAAATAATCTCTGACACCAAGTTATGTGTTTGCAATATTTATATTCCAAATTGATTTGATTCATGTATTGAAGACCTACAAAATTTAATACATCAATTACCTAAAACTTTTGTTATACTTGGTGATTTTAATAATCATAATACCCTTTGAGAATCTAAACGTACTGACCAAAGAGGGAAAGTAATGGATGAACTTTTGAGTGATTCGAATATATTGCTTCTAAATAACACGGACCCAACATACTTTAATCTGGCCACCGACTCCTTCGGTTCCATCGACCTTTCAATCTGCACTGCTTCCTTAGGACACCGTTTAAAGTGGGAAGTATGAGAAAACCTTTATAATAACGACCACTTTCCCATTTTAATTGAATTAACAAGTCCTTGTCGGAACTTATATGAACAAGAGCCTAGATGGAAGATACACCAAGCCGATTGGATGAATTTTCAAAAGTTGATGGATGAAAAAATTGATGAATTGGTCCACCCGTCTGAAAAAAACTGCAACCAAATATATGACATAATCCTTAATTTTATCAACTTAGTTATTGAAGCAGCTGCCTCTTATTTCCAAAGCCTCAAGCAAATTTGAAAAACACCGAGTCCCTTGTTGGAATGAAGAAGTTGTTGAAGCTCTCAAAGATAAAAAGCATGCGCTAAATGTATTTGAAAAACATAAGACCTACGAAAAAAAAATAGAATTTAAAAAACTCCGATCCTTGTCACGTAGAACAAACAAGCTTAGCAGCAGAAAGTCTTGGGCGAACTACATCTCCTCACTGAAGTGAGAAAAATAAATAAAATTCAAGGAACGACAACTCCACTTACCCTATTCTCGCTAGTAAAAGATGAAAACTCTATACTCATTGACCCTATTGGAATGGCAAACGAAATTGTAGAATGCTTCGCAAATAACTCCACTGACTCCAATTACTTAGTTCAACACTTAGACAATGTAAAAACACTAGTCCTGGACCAGATAAAATACCTTATGTATTTCTAAAAAAACCTTTCAAATAAGACCCGAAACTATCTCCTCAAGATCTTCAACTGCATATAGAAGAATGCAGTTTTCCCTGAAAAGTGGCGAGAAGCGTTAATCGTGCCTATTCAGAAACCGAGAAAAGACAGACGTCAACCTACTAGCTACAGACCTATCGCTCTGACCTGAACTGTGTGCAAATGAATGGAGAAGATAGAAAATAAAAGACTTAGCTGGTTCCTAGTAAAAGAGAAGATTTTTTATACAAACCAGAGTGGCTCCAGACAAAACCAAAGCATCCTTGATTCACTAATCAGCATAGACACTGAAATTTGTGATGCCTCCATAAACAACCAGCAATTCATCAAGTCTCGTTGGATGTTGAAAATGCGTAAGGAATGGTCTGGCGAAAACGTATAATGGATAATATATAAAGATATATAATGCAATATAAAAATATATATAATATATAATATCCTCTCTTACAACAAACTACGGGGTGCAATCCTAACATTTGTATACAAATTTCTCTTACACAGGTATATCCAAGTGAGAGTTGATGGTCAACTGTCAAAAAAAGTTGAACTTGAAAATGGTTCCTCAGGGATCCGTCCTCAGCGTTACGTTATTTTTGGTAACATTTAATGACGTTACAGAGAACTTACCTAAGCCAGTTAAAAACAGCAAATGTGCAGATGACGTCCCGATCTAATAAAAGGGGGAAGACCTCCAAACCTCTCAAGAATTAATACAAAAATGTTTAAATTCCCTTCAGAATTATTCTGACATTACCGGCTTCAAATTCTCGACTACGAAGACAATGTGCATTCTTCTCTCCAAAAATAAGTTTCAGTTCAGGAACCCAGTACTCTACCTAAATAGCAATGAGCTATTAGTCACTGATACCTCCAAAATCCTAGGTCTAATCTTCGACAATAACCTCACATGGTTTTACCCTACATCAACCAACTCAAAGGTGAAAGAAACTCTACGTAAAAGAAACTGGGGAGCCGACCAAAAACTCCTTATAAAGACATTTAACGCTCTTTTAGGTAAAAACTAGATTACGGATCTATTGTCTACAACTCGGCAAAACCTAATCTCTTGGATAAACTAGCACCAAGACATAATGCAGGACTTAGATTGGCATTGGGAGCCTTCTATCTCAGTCCCACTAGTAGCATCCTCTGCAAAGCCGTTGAGTCTCCCTTGTTTATAAGAAGAAAAAAACTAACGTTATCTCACGCTACAAGACTGGCTTCTACACCGGATAACCCGTCTTACATCAGTACTTTCAAGGAAATTCATCAAAATAAATACGAAGAACGTGAAAAATATACAAAACCATTCTACATTAGAGTAGAACAAGTTCTAAAGGAGGCAATTGTAATACTACCAACTATCGCACAAAGAAGACCTCATATATGTATATATGTAAATTGATAATATGTAAAAAAGATATATTTTTTGAAAACGAAACAAAAAAATTTTTGAAATGTTTTTTTTCTTCAAAAAATCAATTTTAATTTTGATTTTCAACGAGAAAAAAATAATAATGAAAAGAAATTGTTATGATACTCTTAAAGTCCATGAAAAGAGCTTTCCAAAACACTTTAATGAAAGTCTAATCGGATAATCCTAAAAGAAGTTACACTAACGTGTAGGTGCAGGAGCACCTGAAAAAGTGAAAACTTCAAGTCCACTAGGACTATAATCTAGCCAAGTTTCAACCCGATAAAAAAAACAATGCTTTTAGGTGGGAACATTTGACGTATTCTGCCCCATATCCACCATGGGAAACCCCGCTACCGGAAACTATCTTGGCACTCTACGAACTACCTGAACAACAAACCAAAGCAGTGGAATACAATGACAAATTTGAAAATCTTATTAATAACTTTTCCGGCTATATCCACATTTACACTGATGGATCTAACAAGGAAAGGGTCTCAACTGTCCGGCCCCGATTTTGATGAGTCTGTGCGTGTGAAAAGAGGACTCAAAAATATACACAAAGCCATCATTCATTTGTACTGAGCTGCATATGAAGGGGATGCAATTTGACCATCAATTTTGGGGTCCAAACCATATTTTACAGAATATATGAAAAACTATGAGAGTTGAAACAAATTTGTCAATGGGAAAAATCTTGTTTTAATGCTTTATCAAATCGTAATAACAACATCTCTCAACAACCCCTCGGTAAGGCGAGGAGATAGCAAAGGGGTGAAATTCACCCTAAGACCTGGATTATTATGAGATAAGGTGAGTCATTTATCTCCTAAATTAAGTTTTAATATTAATAGCAGAAAAGAAAAATTTACAAATTTTGTGAAAAAATATTTTTTGAACAAATTAAATGGTCTTCAAATAAAAAAATATTCATTTTGTAAGCGGTTGGAAAATATTTGAAAATAAATTGATGTCACATAACGTTAATAAACTGTCAGTTGGACGAATTTTTGGAAAAAAAGTTTTATAAAGAAATTTTATTTGTTCAGATAATTGAAAATTGATTAACCAATAGTGATAAATATTCCAATAGACCAACAGAAATAATTTTTAGCAAGCAGAACGAGAATAAAATGCTGAAAAGGTCGATTTCATGAAGAATTGACATTTTTGGCCTTGAGGATAGTTTTCAAGGCACCGTGCGTGGAGGTGTGTTTCGGGTGTCAACCCCATATGTCTGATACATGAATTTTTTCGTTGGCTAATTCTCAACAAGCCTCTATACATTTCTGTTACATTTTCCTAAACCCTGAAAAATTATTCCAAAAACTCTAAAAATGTTTTCTCATGCAATTTAAATGGGAAACTTCGTGAAATCCAGAAAATTTTGAAATCAAAATTAAAAAAAAAAAAAATTTTTTTTTTTTCAGGTTTAGAATCAAATTGGGAGAGGGGGGATTGTTGCCATATATAAAAAAAAAGTATTTTTCGACCACCTAGGTCACATATTTCTATTATTTTGACTACATTTTCTATCATGTAGTAGAGAAAATAATTTTTTTTGTTCCTTATTCAGTTGTCAGAAGAAGTCCTTACTATATTTTTGTCATCTTGAACAAATGCTTCTATAATTTTATCAAAATTTTATAATTAAAAACTATTGCAGACATTTTTGCTTGTGAATCCTTAAAAATTTCCTTTTGGGTCCTCATCCAGTTGTGCTTCCCATGTCTTCAATTGAATTATTGTGGATCTTGTTACTTATTTAAAATACTTCAAAAGTATTTTTCGTAAAATAATTAGTTCTGTTCAAGTGACAGAAGCACATTTCAATTTTTTTAAATGTCAAAAAATTTTATAACTTAATCCTTCGATCACTTCAAAAGGGTCAAAAAGTACAAACTGAGAATTATTGAAAGTGGCATTTTTTAAATTAATTAATTTGACGATAATTTTCTCTAATCTGAACGCTTTATTTGTTATTTCAAAATTTCTAAATTGATCAAAAATTATTTTTTAATTTTCGAATATGATTTTATAATATTGTTCAGCATAAAAAAATGTCCATTGTCTAAAAATGATATCCAGAGAATTGAAAAAAATCACGGGTGATCCTGAGAGAAGACCACAACTTTTCCACACGTCCCAAAGGCACATTTTGAAACATAACCAGCGCTCGCAAGGCCGCAGTTTGGCCACCCTTAGTTTTCGGAGTGTTTTTTTCGGTTTGACTATTTTTTTCTTTTATATATCAACTGCATTACAAGCATAAGAATGGAAAACAAAATTTCAAAATCTGACGTCTTATTATCTGGAGAGAGCATACGTAGAGAGGGAATCGTGCAAATACCCGATTTTTCAAATGGCGAGCATTTCTCTGGAAAGGCGGCCAAATTGCCGCCCACGCGAGCGCTTGAAGGATAATGTAATGTAATAATATTATACCGACAGAAAACTTTTTTTGCCGGTATCAGCAAGGAATTTTTATGCCGATACTGGCAGCGACATTTTTTGCTGGTACTGACAGTCTATCCACTCCTGTGAGCATTTTATATTATATATTATATAATTATTATTTATATAGCATTATATGTTAGCAAATTATACAAGAAATATTCACTGACATTTCTGGTGTAAAAAAAATGACGCTGTTGCTCGCCAGGCGGCAATTTGGCCGCTCGTGATGAAATTCTTGGATGCACTCAACTTTGCAACTGATTAGGTTTCAGGCTGAGCGGGCGGGTGAAGTGATCTGAAAGCTATCTGACGTCTTATTACCTTGAAGGAGAATACCTGGAGGGGAAACCGTCCAATAGCCTGATTTTTCAAATGGCAAGCATTTTTCGAAAAAGGCGGCCAATTTGCCGCCCACGCGAGCACTCGAAGGTTAAAAGCATTTGCACTTTTTTCTGCTTCTTTATCAGCAAGAAGTTTTCTTTTTCGATATGGTGCACCGGATAGTTTTTGTCGCTTCAACGACATTATATCTCGTTTGCAAATAAGTTTCATATCCACAACTTATTTAAGATTGAGTTGCTGTGTTGCGGGCAACATATAAAAAACGAATGATAATTTTGTGGGTGTGAAAGTGGTAAGCAAAGGACATAGTTTTCCAGAAGTCTTCGAAGTGGGAGAACGAGGGAATTAGGAAAGAACTTACTACAGAAAAAGCGTCCTGTTGGGGGGGGGGGGCAAACATTATTGAATAGGAGAATTCGAAGAGAGGGCGTTCATATATAGCCCTTTTCAAAGGAACATAATATCATAACTTTCCTAAAAGAGTATGGCACCTATAACTATTATTTATTTGATCATTCGGCTGAGGCGCCAAAATATCTTAGTCTAAATAAGGGATTAGAGGAGAAACACAGATCCTTGAACGGATAAGTGAAAAAGCTATTACTGATCTTGAGACCTAGGATCGGAAAAACAGGTGCAAAGTTGTCTTCTTTCCAGACACCTGAAAACGCAGGTCCAGACAGAGGCAAAGTAAAATCCCATGCCGGCGCCCGGCATTTCCTTGCTTATCTCAGCGTCAAAGACCTACTCGCTTCGAATGGTGATAATTGAACTTTTCTGGCCGCTTCCATCCCCCATCGACGCAAAGTAGAATCGTGGATTATAATTCTATTTTGGCGGGCTTCCAAAAATTTATTTCTTACGTAATCTGAAATTTGATGAAGCTTCCATCTCTGAGGGCCATCCAATTATATTTCTTGTGCCCATCGTCGTAGCTGGCGTTCAGATTTGACTTTTCGAAAATTAGAATGGACACTGCTTGTGGTTCGTTGTTTTTATTGTTTACTTTTCCAATATTCGACGGCTTTTCTTTTGTATTCTAATTCTACTTCTTCTGCATCCTTAGAGCAATGTGATGAAAGCTTTGACAGGTCAGCCATATTGGGATCAAAATTTTTATCACTTTCACCATCTCCATAATTAGTGTCATTTACTTCGATCAGAAATGTATCAATAGCGTGCACAACCGGGGTTTCTGCATAGCAATCAAAGTCTAAACTGATTTCCTCATATAGTGCAAACATTGGGTTGCGCGACGTTTCCAAGATTACTGAACTCAAGGATTTCGCTAGGGCTTCTTCAGCTCCATTGATAGGAGATGGTTCAAAATTGTATTCAGAAAATATAGCAGTAATTACAGTCATCGCATTTGATGGATTTACCGAAGTCGTATTGATTGCAGCTCTTTGTACTGCAAATAGAAAGAATCCTGAAAGGGTTATATGCATTTTCAGAAAGGCAAATGCGCATTAAAACACCCTCCAGTTGGTATGTAATCGTCCAAGGCTGATCACTGGAGCGAGATTAGACCAATATTGACTGGTAATTTTATAAAAGCGGTTGAAGGTGGCCACCAATATTGGACCAGTATTGGCGGCCAATACTGAAAATCAGTTTAGACTTTGATAGCTATGCAGACACCCCGGTTGCGCACGCTATTGATACATTTCTGATGGAAGTAAATTACACTAATTATGAAGATGGTGATGGTGATGAAAATTTCTATCCCAATATTGCTGACCTATAAAATGTTTCATCACGTTGCTCTAAGGATGTAGACGGAGTAGAATTAAAATACAAAAGAAAAGCCGTCGGATACTGGAACAGTGAAAAATTAATACTACGAACCACAAGCAATGTCCAGTCTCATTTTCGAAAAGTCAAATCTGACCGCCAGCTATACGACGATTGGCACAAGAAATAGAATTGGATGGCACTCGGAGATGGAAGCTTCATCAAATTTCAGATTACGTAATACATAAATTTTTTTAAGCTCACCAAAATAGAATTATAATCCACGATTCTACTTTACGTCGGTGGGGGATGGAAGCAGCCAGAAAAGTTCAATTATCACAATTCGAAGCGAGAACGTCTTTGACGTTGAGGTAAGCAAGGAAATGTTTATGTTAAGTTTTACCCTACACTGAAAACTTTCCGTTTTTTATCCCTATTCCACCAATAATCATTTTTATGTGCAGGTTCAAATAGAAACATAACATTGTATCTCGTGAAATAACAAAATTTATTGCACGGAAAAGAAAAGCTGAAGAATGCGTTGCTCAAACAAAGCCCTTAATTTCACAATACTACCAAAACTTCTTGTTGTCTTAAAAGAACCTACAGGAGAGGAAGTCGTTCTCTTCTTCTGATAGATGATGGAAAGGACACTAGCATAATATTTTCCCATCTTTGGCATCAACAAACAAAGAATTAAGAGTTCAAACGTTACCTGGAGGAACTACTGGTTTCATTCAACCTATTGATCTTCATTTTATTCGTTTATGGAAAGATTTCATATGACAATTTTCAGATATCGTTCTTCTCTCCGACGGAAATATAAATCTTCATGCTCGAGAAACAATATTAAAACTGCAATCACTAGCTTACAATCAGTTTCCTTCTCCACGATTTATTGAAATTATTAGATATCCTTGGCATGAAAATGGATACATAGAAATGAGACCTAAATCATCTATTACGCCTTCAGCTTACTGCCTTAATGACCGATCCACAGAACGCCGATGCCAAATTTGTGGCGAAATAGCGATATTTACATGTGCATGGTGTGAAAAATCATTCTTCTTCAAAAAATTTTTTACAAATTACTATTATTGTGAACATTATGAGCATAGACTCGCCTCGTCTCGGGATAATCCAGGTCTTAAGATGAATTTTACCCCTTTGCCCTCTCCACTATTGGAACTGGCGGCCCCCAAGATTGGCCCAATCTCGCGTAAATCGTAGATTTTCCACCAAATTATCCAAATTATCTAAATCGAAGAAGTTTATAAAAATTATATATATATAGGTGGAATTGACATACTTCAGACCAAGAAAGTAGATTTGATGTTAATAACCTTTATTCTCAGCTGCCAACGTTTCGAAAACAAGTTTGTTTTCCTCATCGGGGCAAAGTTAAGATAAAATTCCGAAGTTCGTCAAAAACATCATTGATTATAATTTCAGATTTCTCCTTCTCATCTCCATCACTTATAGATCTTCATATTTTATTTGAAATTTTGATTCATTCACTTATGAAAACTTTAATTTACTTAAAATTCTTTTAAATTCTTTTAAATTTTGAAGATTTACATTTTGTAAACTTAGTCATGAAGTCAGAGACTTCATAACTTTTCCGCTCCATTTTTGCGAAGAGTGACCTGTATATGGGTAATTGTCAAATTGAAGGCAAACTTGAAGTCCCAATAATATAACATCAACTTAGAAGCTCGTGCCGATTTTAAAAAAAAATTTTTAAACACTTATTATCATCCTCTAGAGAATGGGCAGTTCCTTTTTTTTTATTTCTGTTCCTATTTACATTAATTTAATACAAGAACACCCGAAACGTCATTACCGTACGGCGTCCCAACCTCACTTTGCAAAAGGATAAACTGATTTTCTTCGCTTTTTTAGACAGTAACCTGAAAAACGCTTAACGTATCAAGTTTGTAAACTTCACATGAACATAAATTTAATGCATGCACATTTTTTCAATTCAAATAAATAATATTTTAAAAGCCTTGATGTCTGTCCCTCAATTTTTTCCATTTCAGAAGTCATTACCGTACGTCTGTTTTTCTAGTAAAATATTGTAGTTATACAGTTGAGTAATAAATACAAAAATATTAGGCGTATTGTTTAATACAAGTTTTTATATAATTGAGCTTAAAATATTAACTCTCTTTTCTGTGAATCCGATATTAAAACTGAAAAGTGCATCTTGACAACAAAAACGTCATTACCGTACGTGCGTTAAAAACCATTTTCGGAGTGAAAAAAATGTATGAAAACAATTCCGTTACTTGCTAGGTGGTGTTTTCTTTCATAAGTAGGTGACTTTTGATAATTAAAATTTTTTTTTTTTTTTTTATAAACAATAAAAAAGGTTAAACTTTAACATTTTTCTCGCATCATTACCGTACGGTACAATAGAACAGCGTACGACTGATTATATGCGCCTGCCCATGGATTCATTATTATTTTTTATTTTCATGACTGCCCCTTTTGGATTTAAAATAGTTACATGTGATAAGATCAATTTCCGTTATGAAATATTTAATTCCTAATAATAATATGATTGCCAGTGTAGGTGCTGAAATTTGCCTACAATTTGACAATTACCCATATATACTTTTTATAAAGTTATATTACTCAGACAAACAACATCACTCTATAATAATCAAAGAAGATTATATCGGCTACCGGTCAGTATCAAAATAATACTTACGGATCCAAATTCATTAAAAAAAATAATTGGTTTTCTTAATGAAATAGCTATTTTCAATCAAATATTGTTTCGTTAATACTTTATAACAAAAAAAAAAAAAAATTGATTAGCATTTCGAACTCGAAAGTTCATTGCCTCACTACCCGATTCGGGTAGTGTTTCTAGGTGGATAAATACTACCAGTGTGGGTCCACCACACCCACGACGGGTCAACAACACGCAGTATTCCCCGAACGGTCACCCATCCAAGTACTAACCGCGCCCAACACTGCTTAACTTCAGTGATCTAACGGGAACTGGTGTTTTCAGCGTGGTATCGTGGTATCGTGGTATCAATAACCTACTGAAATATTAATCTCATGAATTTGACCGAGCTTTCAGTGTATATCTCAACGGTATACTTGCCTGTAATTGTGGTAGCTAATGACCTTGTAGTTGATGCGATCTTAAGCTTCGAATAAAAAATATAAAATGAAGAGAATTTGATGGCTAAAATAACAGGTAAAAAAATGTTTGATTTTTTTGAGCATTTTTTTCAAGGTGATGTTTTTAACGTACAACAGCCATCTTCGCCCAAAAAATACTCTATATCCCCTAGATTAACATATTTTTCCCCCGAACTGATCGGAGTGGTGCGACACAGTTGAAAAATAAAAACTAATTTTTGTATTGCCATATGGAAACCTCACATTAAAAATGCATTACGATATGCTGTAATGGATAGTAAAAGGTCAAAAAACAACACAAAAAGAAGTGGGTACATTTACAACATGGCAGTCAACCTGTTTTTGTAATTCGCCTAATTGTTCCCGAGAGTCAAGTTAAGAATGTACGAAACCGTGCATAATTCCAAGTTCTAGTGTATTCATTGTTTGTGGCAAATATATGCGAACTTTTCTTTGTGCTTGCGTCGGGGAGTGGGCTAATTGGTCGCAGTTGGCGCGCAATCAAAATCGATGAATAAAAACAATTATCATAATTGTAGTAAATAATTATTACAAATCGCACAAGAATGCGCGTCAACTGCGACCAATGAGTTCGCTGCCCCGACGCAAGCGCAAAGAAAAGTTTTCCAACAATGGGATCACTGTTGCACTATGAGCGGCTTTCACATGTTTCACAATGCAGTTGTCATTTGTTTCCAACGTTTTATTATCCCGAAGATTTATTAATGTGTTGATAATAATAACAAGATTGAACTAATGGCATGTATTTTCCACAAACAATGAATACACTGGAACTTGGAATAACGCACGAATTCGGGCATTGCTTGCAGTGGCTTTCACCGTGGATGACGCAACCTGATGCAACTAATGCGCTGAAAGCTTCAGTTATATCTGAGTTTTATTTAAATAGTGGAGAAGGCTTAATCATCTTCTTCTCAATGATATGATTGGTCTTCGGTACCGCACTCAGTGCAATAAGATTGCAATGTTTTGTAGTGTTTTGTAACGTCTTAGAATGTTGTTATGTCGATGGGTGCAAATAAAACTATTCCTTCCTTTGGATCTGACATTGAAAACACGTAGACTTTGATTTTTTATATTGTCCAGATAATGTACAAAATGAATGTCTACATCTTTTTAATGTCAGAGCCAAATAATGGAATAGTCTTATTTGCACCCATCAATGTGTTGAAACAAAACTCATATTTTATTGTTTGTAGAAAATACAAGCCAGTAGTCACCAAAAAAACGCGCCGCGTACTTTACATCTCGAGTAGTGTGAAAATGCGTACATTTCTTACCCGATTCTCGGCAACAAATTGACCAATTGCCAAAACAGGTAGATTGCCATTTCGTAAATATATCCACTTCTTTTTGTGTTCTTTTCTAACTTTTTGCTATCTATTATAGCATATCGTAATGCATTTGTCATATGAGGTTTCCATATGGCGAAACGAAAATTATTTTGCATGACTCCGATTAGTTCGGGAAAAGGTATGTTAATCTAGGGGACGTGGAGATTTTTGTATAAAAAATGGTTGTCACACGTCAAAAACATCACCTTGAAAAAATTCTCAAAAAATTCAAACTTTTTTTGCCTGTTATTTTTGCCATAAAATTCTCTTGAACTTTTCGGTAAACTGTCTTATCGGTATACGTAATATATATTTTGTTCATAGAAATAGTTCAGGTTTTCTAGAAAAAACACTTTTTTATTTTTCTTTCCCCTCCATAACTGCAAAAAATGCAATTTGAAGGTTAAAATTCTCTGTAGTTTTTTGCTGCCTTAGGATGAACATTTGACATGAGTTTCAGCCTGATACGAGAGGGGGCCGATTTGCCATGCTTACCCGGCTACACCCTTTAGGGAATTTTTCTCACACTTTTTTTTGAAAACTCCACATTTCATGGTAATATATTTTTCCCTGAAAAATTTCATGAATTCCAGAAAAATAAGAAAATATTCTCCAGAGTTAAGAGATTAGGTGATTCTCATAAAATTTGGTAAATTTCTCTCATTTACATTACAATTTCCCCCAGAATGTTGGAAATTTTTCCGATAAATTTGTAGACGTTTTCTAAAAGTTAGGAACATAAGGAAACCCTGCCCAAATAATGTGAGAAAGTTTTTCAATTTTCGTGAATTTTCCTAAAAATTGAACGAATTTCAGACAAAAATTAGAAAACAATATCTTCTATGAAAAGGATATTAAGTTATGATTGATTCAAATGACATTTCCGATTTTCTTATCATTTAACATGTACCGTGGAATTAAAAAATTGAAAAAATGGAAGAATAAAATTATTAATAATTATTAATCATTTGATTCTTAACGTTTCTTAAACCAAATAGTTGAATTTTTAAACGAAAAATATAATCGCTAATATTTCAATCCAGAAACATTGTTATCTTACAAAAATTTTCTATAAAATAAGTTTTCAACCCGAAAAAATGAATTTTTCACAAAAAAGTTCATTTTCAAGGGAATACATGAATTTTCTATCGTGAATATTAATTTTCTTCAAAAAAAGGCCAAATTTTAACTAAAATAATGTATCTTCAACCAAAAAGTTGATGTTTTAACCAAGAAGATTAATTTCCTGTCAAAAAAGACAAATGCTCAACAAAATGGTCACATTTTCAACTAGAGATGAATTTTGAACTAAAATAATGAATATTCAAAAATACAAATGAATTTTGAACAAAGTAGTTTAACTTTTAACTAAGTAACTGAATACAAAATGCAAAAAAACATGCATTATCAATGAAAAATGAAATAGTTGATAATTAAATTAACAAATATTTTTGATTTCAATTCATACAAAAAGGCGACTTTTCAACAAAATAGTTGACTCCTCAGCCAAAAAATATTTCAATTTTAGGCCAGAAAAGATTTTTCAGTCCAAAATATAAAAAAAATATGAAAATTATAATTTGTAGGAAAAAAGCATTTCTAACACAAAATAAAAGTTTCAAATGACTATTATTTTTTTAATGTAATTCGTTCATTTGATATAGTTTTCCTAGGTTTCTCGAAAAAATCCAAAAAGATGTTTGATGATTTTAGAAATGTCGAAAAAGTATTTAGAAAATTTTTAAGACATTTTTCTTCATTTGATAGGATTTAAAAAATTTTTAGGAAAAATCTGAGTATTTTAAAAAATATTTCAGACTTTTTGATGCGTGGAAAAAATTGAATATTCGATAAATGTTAGAAAATCTTTCATAGCTTTTGAATATTCGTGATCTCTTCAAAATTCAAAAATATTTAATTGTTCATGAATTTGTTTTTAAATCTTCTGGATTCATTTTTGACAAATTTTGAAATCTTTCATCATGTTTTCGAATGTTCTTTCAAAATTAATTTTAAAAAATAAAGAATCACTTTAAGTATTTCCAGGAATCTTAAGAAAAATTTGTTATTCTTTTGAAACCTTTCCAAATTTTTGGAAAGCTTCTCAATTTTTGGTTCAAAATTTTTGAAAATCTACATTTTATTTTAAATAAAATTTTTTCTTAAATTTTGTAATCTAGCAAATTTGTAACTTCTAAATTCTTTTTCGAAATTTTAGGAAATCATTTGAAATCTATTTATATATTTTCTTTAAATTAATTGTTAAACGAATAAACGTAAATTTTGCGTGGAATATTTAAAAAATGCATTATCTAAAACATTCAAAATGCTTGAAAGGCTTAAGAATTTTATTTCAAAATTCTCAAAAATCAGTCATATTGAAGCAGCATGCAACCAATCAGGTAGTCAACCACAAGGAGTGCGAGGTTTTCGATAATTACGTTCCATCTATTTTTTCAGCCAGGATCCTAAACTTTAATAAGTTTCTTTATTATGGAATGCAGTCAATTATCACATCACTCCACTTCTTTAATCGATTATTCAATAACATATGACCAATGGGAGGTCAATTGGCGATCATTGGTGCCTTGGAATTCTTCTCCCACAGATAGAATTTTATTGTAGCTGAATGGACAATGACAAAACAAAACCAAAAAATAATAACGATTAACAAATGAATTTCTAAAAATATTAACACCAGAAAAATTATTCAAAATAATTTAAGTGTAACCATATAAAATTAATGAATTTTCTACCAAAAAAATAAATCTACAACAAAATATATCAATTTTCAACAAATTAATGGCTTTTAATGATAAAAAAATATTAGAATGAATTTTTAACAAAGTAATAAAACTTTTAACCATGTAGTTGAATCTTCGAATTCTGAATGCAAAATTTAATTGTTAAATTTTTAACTAAAACAGATTAATTTTCAACCGAAAATATATCATTTAAATGTTCAGTTAGGAAAATTAATTTTCAACTAATGAAAAGGAATTTTCAACAGAATAGTTAAATCTTCTATCAAATAGTAGGATTTTCAACTAAAATGATGAATTCTAAATCAAAAATATAATAACAGACTTTACAATTTAAGAAAATTAACTTTCAACGAAAAATAATTGATTTCCTAATTGGGTTCTATTAATTCAATTCGAATTTATGAGAGTAAACGAGAAAAATGGAAAGTTTCTTAAAAACAGGCGGAAAAACAAGAATTCTTTAAAAAAGTGATAGAGAGGAAAAAAGGGAAAGAGTGTGAAGTCTGTACTTAGATGCTTTCCTTATAGAATTAAATTACTTATTTTCATTGTTGCAAGCATTTCAAAAAATTGTTATTCGCATTTATATTTTCAATGTGTGATGCCACATTCTGCGTTAACCCTCTTTCCTACGCCACAAATCGTCACAAAAAAGATTTCAGGGGGCCGCCGCCCCCCGTACTGTAGCGTGGTTTTTAAACTGCCCCTATGCATATTCTGCATATGGGTATGTATATCTGCATGCGGTGATTTCTCCTAAAGCACGCGGTTATCTCGTGTCACCTGAAAATAAATCAAAAACTGTAAAAGTATACTCTGGAGCTTCGGACCACAATTCCGTGTTTTGCACCAACGAGCGTGACCCGCAGAAAGTTATAATTGAATTAGAATGTCCGTGGTGGAAGCCGCTAGATTCAGTCAAGCGGGCCGGCTTGCCATGCTTAACCCTTGAAAGTTTACCGCGATAGTTGAAAAGCGAGTGTAAGTGAATTATGACCTTAGGAAGTTAAAAAGCGATCTGTTTTTCTTAAGAAATCACGGAACAAGAGATTTATCTACGAAACTCGTTTTTATTAGATTAAGTTAGTAAATTGTCTGCTCGGATACATGGAATTGTTTAAAGACTTTGTTCGATCATCGATTCAACAAAGTCATTCAGTTATTGGGTCGGTCATACTCAGAAAACAATCAACTTAACTTACACGTGAGGCAGTTATTGTATCAAAATAATATTATTTCATTATTGTTTTATTCGACTGGTCCATTTATGTCCCGTAGCACTGCAATTAAAAACCCATTGTATACTATGTCTTTATTTTAAAACCCTGGTGAAACAGAGGTCTATGCACGGGTCACCCTCGTTGATGAAGTATCATTTAAGTTCTTTAGTAAGAGTACATATACCACCAGACGACTCCACTTCACTGGGAATGGTCCTGTGAAAATTTTGTTTAGTAAGGTGGGTTTAAAATCTTTGTATGAATTTATCCACAACTAGTAACAACCCTCAGCTATATGCGACTTTATTAGAAGAACTCGCATTTGCCTGTTTTTCGACAGTCGAGTTTGGACGCAGGCATTCGACCCTACCCATCGAATGCACACAATTAACCTCAGCTAATGCCGTCGCTTACAGTATTTTTTTTTATCAATTCAGTTTTCTACTAAATTATTATTTTTTACTAGATAATCTATTTTAAACCATACAGGAAGGTACACTCAAGTCCCAGAATCTTTTGACGATAAAATATTATGTTGTTTTCTAAAGGAAATTAGGCGAAAATTATTTTCCCGAATTGAGAAAAAAAATTATATGGCGTCAATTTTTTTTAAATAAAGACACTATAGAGTATTTCCATCAAGTCATACAGTTTCAAAATGGCCGAACACGCCAGGGAGAGCATTCGTGCTTTATACATTAAATCCCATGTAATATACTTTTCGAGGATCAATTAATTCTTTATTTTAAGAAAATGGTACATTCGTGTTTGTATTGTGGGTTTCACGAAGAACAAAGCAAGGGACCATGGAATACAATTTCATCTAATTCAAGCTATTATAAAAGAAACAAACAAAAAGAATGCCAGACCGTTGGGGCATACACTGTAAAAAAAAATTTGGTAACTTTACCACTGCGTTTTTGTAATCTTACCAAAACTTGTTAAATTACTTCCTTCATAGTTGTGAACTTCCTGTCTTAAATGAAAAACATCACTTTCAATGGAGTAGTTTTACAAGATTTTTTGAATTCCCCCCCGTGTGGAAAAATGGTCATGGCGCTAGCTGGGCCCAAAATAGGAAAAACTTGGCCCCAAATTGGGAATTTAGACAGGACCAAACCACAAATGAAACGCTCAACCCGGCCAGAGCCTAACTTACCGACCGACTTGGCCCCAACTTGGCTTCATTAATTTTTCTAGTCTCAGCCACACTAAAATAAAAAATTGTTTTTAGAATTTAAAAAATGAGTAAACAATTTATAAAGGTAAAATTGTTTATTCAAAAGAAACATTCCAAGTAGCTGAACATTTCAAGAAAAATCGTATTCCTGAACCGGATTATTCGTCGACCGTCTCATCTTTCGATTGCCATCCAAATCTTTGGAATTAGTGTAGACCGTTCCGAAATGAGGAAAGACTTCATCCTCAGTGAACTTATATTTTTCACGAACAGCTCCTGTAAAATGAAAAAATGAGAAATTTTGAATTGAAGTTCAAGTTAAACTATAACAATATATTGTCATTAATTTCAATTTTTTTTAGGTTTGACTTAATTGCGTTATAAACATAAATAACTTATGATTTATTTACTTACTTTCGTTTTCGTTCTGGAATCTTGGAATGTTGGAAAATGCTCGATGTCTCGAACGCGACGAGTGCTTTTCACTTTCGGCATTTTTAATGATTTGAATCACACTTTAATAATTGATACAGGGAAAATCACAAAAAATCTCGCCAATATAACCTCAAACCAACCTACTTGTCATCTACTTGTGTTCAAGAGGTTAAATATGGAGCCCGACTGAAAACAAATGCACAGCCAAGTTCATGGCGCTGCAATCAAGAGCTATGAAACAGAGTTGGTTTAAACTAGATTCAAGATATTAACCCTGTTGTAGCCATGAAATAATTTTCCAAGTTGGGGCCAAACTTGTAATTGGGCAAATATTTGGCAATTTCTACACGGGCCTCTTTAAAAGTAGGTAAGAATTGGACTGCCAGAGCGTCTAATGAGAGTCCAATTCTTACCTAGTTTTAAAGAGGTAAATTCACACAATCTTGTGAAACTACTTCATTGAAAGTGATGTTTTTCATTTAACACTAGGAAGTTCACAACTATGAAGGAAGTAATTTTACAAGTTTTGGTATGATTACAAAAACGCAGTGGTAAAGTTACAAATTTTTGTTTACAGTGTACACTTTGTAGAAAAAATAGAGTTATCGAAAAAAGGTGTGAAAAATGGATAAGTGCGATTAAACGTGGTACTTTGAGTCGCTGATACGAAATGCAACAATTTGCTCAAACTATTTTATATCAGGTAAGATGAATTAGATACATTTCACATATCGGTATACATACTTATCGGTACTCTGGTTTTAAATAAAAGGGCGGACGCAGTAGCAAAAAGTGTTTACTCTGATAATTTTTAAGTAATACAAAAGTTTTGAATGTTGAGGTTAGTTGAAGTTTTCATTTGAAAATTTCATTTCATGTGAAAGTTATTGAATTAAATAGTTTCTCCCTATGCATACATACTCTAATTTAAAGCAGCTCATTGCTTAAAAATGATTTAATTCCAGTATTTATTCAGTAAAGTGAGGTGATGAGGGGATGAGGGGATGAGGTGATGAGGTAAGCGTGACTTGCTCGGTTGGAAAATAGTAATTAGGTATATATGGTATAAGGTAGGTCGGTATACAAGTATAAGGTAGATAGGTAGATAGGTGTTAGGTATAGATGTTTTAGATTGATCTGGAATTCTCGTGTTATTTATTTAAATGACACGTTCATTCCGCAACACTGCTCCGACACAGGTTGCTGATCAATCTCTCTAGCGATCACCCCAAGTGAGGAGCCTCACAAAATTGTTATATGGTTCACCGCTTGGGCCCATTGGTATCCAAGGTCTTTGTTTCAGGCGTCATTCACTCTATTGTCACTCTGTTCACAAACTATTTGTCGCCACACTTTTCTGTCCTGGCATACTACTCCAGCTTCCTTCACGTCCATGCATTTTTTCATGCAAGCTCTTGTGTTTCTTTGTGGAAAATTTCTCACTTTTCAGAGCGTAGGGATCTAAATTGTCAATTGCACTTAGTTTATTATAATAAAGGACCTTCACTTCACCAGATAAACTCTAAAAGTATTCACTAGACATTTTTAATTTGCCGATGAAAACAATTCTTTAACTAAGATAATACACGCGATGCTATGTGTACTATGCAATGTTTTCCCTGGAGTGTTCGGACATTTTGAAATAACGTCACAAGTGGAAATACTCTATTGGCACGAGAACCCCAAATTTTTATTTCTTGCTATTTTTTTCTTTTTACATTTGCACTTCTACAAGGAAGATATCCTGTGAGTTTGATGTCAGAAAAAATCATATTTTTAATTAAAAAACGACGATAGATTCTGCAAAATGCCAATTTAAAAATTTGCTAATTTTAAAAAGTTCTGTTTTTATGATAGCTTGCATTGTTCGCGAGAAAAATTAAAAAATTCTATTCTTTGAACAAAAAAATTTCATGACGACAAAAGTTATTTAGCCTGCATGAAACTTACAAAATGACTTATTTATGTAAGCATGAATTTAACAGAAATATTAGATAAAATAAATAAATGGGTATTTCCATAAAATGAAGTTTCGATGTTTTTGAAATTCAGTCGGGATGATAAAGTCGAATTTAATAGAAAACCCCAATTTCTTCGTTATATCTAATACATAATTTTGTTAAATTCGTACTTGTCATAGAAAAGTGAAAAAATGCGAAAATTCAACTTTTCGAAAAAAATTCTCACAGAATGTCTTCCTTACAGAAGTACAAATTTTTTAAAAAATTGCAAAAAATAAAAAGGTGTTCCTGCAAAAATTGGTTCTGTATATTTTCAAAAACACTGACTTCAGTTTGTTAATTTTGAAGTTTGAACCTTTCAAAAATTTCCCAGCGGACTTCGAAAGAGGACAATTCACCTCATGGCGCACAGAAAAAACTAGGGTTTCTATTGGAACCGATTTTTGTTTCCAAGGGAGCTATGTACAACAAAAAGGAATCTCTCTTGCTGAGGGTTAAATATGATTTTGTAGAACTTCCGAAGGTAATAATTTTGTTTCTGGGCTATTTTTGGGCAAAATTATCGCATCGTCAGACTACAGGCAGAACAACAGACTGCAACATTCCAATGGAAGGTTTGGGAAATTCAGAAAAATGATCCAGGAAGGTTCCCGGAATTAGGTGAACGTCCGCGAACCTAGGAAGATTCACAAGGAAGTTTAGAGAAATTTTCGTGAGGAATTCAATTATTTTAATTTTGAAAATTTGAAAATAATTAATAATTAATAATTAATAATGAAAATAATTTGAAAATTTTCACGAATATTCCACGAACCTATACCTTGAGACCCTTCCTGGATACGCGAACTTCAAACTCGAACTCGAACAAACTCGAACAAACGCGAACTCGAATTTCGTTCTTCCCCATTTTACTCAATTGGATGGATATTTACTGATTTGAAAAATTTAGTTCAATTATATTATTTCAAATTCTTATCAATTTCTTCAAAAAAATTTTTTTGTAACGCACGCACGATATGTTCGCTTTTCGAGGCATGTATTGCGTGCGGGAAGTGACCAATTCCAACGCCGTGGTAAAAAGCAGTTATAAAAAGACTTTTTCTAGCTGCTGCGCTTGCGCTCTTTGAGCAAGATTACTTTTTCTAGCTGCAGCGCTTGCGCACTTCCAGCCAGATTACTTTTTCTTGCTGTTGCGCTTGCGCATTTCGATTCAGATTTACTTTCCAGGACTGCCAAAATAATAACCTCACTTCATTATGATTTGACGATTGAGAGACTGATTGTGAGTAGTGAATAGTGATTGGACAAACTCGAAGTGATAAGTTACCATAAATGACTGATAAATTACCATAAATTACCGATAAATTACCGGAAATTTCAGAAATTTCTGGATACCTGAAATTTCCGAAAATTTATCAATTTTCCATAAATTTCCGGAAATTTATCAATTTTCCATAAATTTCCATATATTTCCGGAAATTTTGGAAATTTTCAAATTTTTTCCAAAAAGCTTTGGCTACCTGAAATTTCCGGTAATTTATCAATTTTTCATAAATTACCGGAAATTTAGCAATTTTCCATAAATTTCTGGAAATTTCTGGAATCTTTCCAAAAAGCTTTCGAGACCAGAAATTTCCGATAATTTAGCAACTTCTCATAAATTTCCGGAAATTTTGGAAATTTAGCATTTTCCGGAAATTTTTGGATTTTTTCCAAAAAGCTTTGGATACCTTGAATTTCTGGGAATTTTCGGTAATATACATATACACCGGAAATTTCCGGAAATTTTTGGTAATTTTACCATAAATTTCCAAAAATTACCATAAATTGCCAAAATAGTATATTGTGCTACAAGTGCGGAAAGTAGGCAGTTCCAGACGAGTGTCAAGTTTGCTGTACGAGCCAGAGGCGAGTCGAAGGGGAGTTGTAGGCGAGTCGTAGGCGAGTTGGAAGCGAGCCGAAGGCGAGCTGTAAACGAGCCGAAGACAAGCCGGAAACGACCCGAAGATGAGCCAATGGCAAGTACTGTAAACTTCACAAGAGTTGCAACTGTCTACTTTCAGCACCTGTTGCACACGATATTTTTTGTAACAAATGCAGGAAATTTTCGATTTGAGAAACAATAAGAATAATTTTTTTGGAAATTTATGGCAATTTTTTGAAATTTATGGTAAAATTACCAAAAATTTCCGGAAATTTCCAGTGTATATGTATATTACCGAAAATTCCCAGAAATTCAAGGTATCGAAAGCTTTTTGGAAAAAATCCGAAAATTTCAAAAATTGCCGGAAAATGCTAAATTTCAAAAATTTCCGGAAATTTATGAAAAGTTGCTAAATTACCGGAAATTTCAGGTAGCCAAAGCTTTTTGGAAACAATTTGAAAATTTGCTAAATTTCCGGAAATTTATGGAAAATTGCTAAATTTCCCAAATTTCCGGAAATTTATGGAAAATTGATAAATTTTCGGAAATTCCAGGTATCCAGAAATTTCTGAAAGTTTCGGTAATTTATCGGTAATTTATGGTAATTTATCAGTCATTTATGGTAACTTATGACTTCCAGTTTGTCCAATCACTATTCACTACACACAATCAGTCTCTCAATCGTCAAATCATAATGAAGTGAGGTTATTATTTCGGCAGTCTTGGAAAGTAAATCTGAATCGAAATGCGCAAGCGCAACAGCAAGAAAAAGTAATCTTGCTGGAAGTGCGCAAGCGCAACAGCTAGAAAAAGTAATCTGGCTCAAAGAGCGCAAGCGCAGCAGCTAGAAAAAGTCTTTTTATAACTGCTTTTTACCACGGCTTTGAAATTGGTCACTTCCCGCACGCAATACATGCCTCGAAAAGCGAACATTTCGTGCGTGCGTTACAAAAAAATTATTCTTATTGTTTCTCAAATCGAAAATTTCCTGCATTTGTTACAAAAAATATCGTGTGCAACAGGTGCTGAAAGTAGACAGTTGCAACTCTTGTGAAGTTTACAGTACTTGCCATCGGCTCATCTTCGGGTCGTTTCCGGCTTGTCTTCGGCTCGTACAACAAACTTCACACTCGTGTGGAACTGCCTACTTTCCGCACTTGTAGCACAATATACTATTATTCCATTAAATTCTTCTAAACTCACTACATTTTTACTGAACCTTCGTGGAAAATTTTTCGAAATTCTCTGAACTTTTCATTGGAATGTTTCAGGAACGTTCAGGGAAAAGAAATGTTCGTGAAACTAATTTTTTCTGACTCAGAGGGTCTCAAAATGTCGACAGTTCACGAAAACTGGATAGGTCCAAATTCATTAAAATTCATCATAAATGATGAGAATGTAAACATTTATATATTTGTTTGTATATTTAAAAATGGTGTAATGTTTGTTGATCAGGGTGAAAATATTCCATAGAATATTAATATAAATATAATATAATATAAATAATAATATATAATAATTTATATAATAATATAAATATAAATATAAAATGGTTCTTGATTCACGAATCAGTATGCTTTTCACTTGATCTAGCGTTCGCTCCACGAATCATTTTCACTAATCCTGGAGAGGAAAGAATCAAAAATAAGAAAAAGGAGTACTAACATCAATATACTCATTGTATTTTTTATTAAACCTTCCCTTTTTTGAATTCATTTTTACCAACAAATTTAATAACAACTGTCAAATTTTTGGATAGAGGAGATACTATGTAATTCCAAAAGAGAGCTAGATCAAGTAAAAAGTATACTGATCCGTGAATCAAAAACCATTCACATATATGGAATTTGTTTCTATATTTATTGAAAAGTTATATTTCTAAATATAGGTATATCATCTCCTTCCGAGTAGTAATCGGCGAAAGAGTTTGAAATAAGTGCTATGTGTTTTCCTTGGCAAACATCGTGAATTTCTGGAACTTATCTCCATGGTGTATAATAAAGTAAATGGAAGGAAGAACCTCCTAATATCAGTTAGATGAAACCGATGGTACATATATTGGAAGGATCTGACAAATGGTTCGTACTTGGGTACTTTTTGAAACCGCCTGTACGAAAAAGGATCGTCGCAGAGCAGCTTGCAGATAGACTGTCTGGAGCCACAACTGCCGCAGAATCCGTTTCTCCTCTCTTTTCCAACTGAGTGCTTTCAGCACGTATGAATTTCCATGTGTTGCACGTGACGTCATTCGTCACAAAAAAAAATTCACAAGGCCAAAAGGGAAATCCTCAAACAATGTATTCAAATTGCCTTCCATGGAAGCGAAATTGCGAGCAAGAACTGGAATAAGCGGAAATTGGCAGCCACAATGTGATTTCCTATAGCGTTTTGATGATCGCATATGCTCTTTATCGAGATATTGGAAATTGATTTTATCAATAATGTTATTTAGATTAGCGAAAAATGCATTACGTAAGCTACATGCACCATAAACTCTTCTGCAAATTATATTAACTATATTCAATTCAAATTTTAATTTGATAAATAATCGAAAAGATTATTAAAGATTAAAGATTCAGTCCACTGGAAAATGTTTTACATGATTTTCTATCAAATTTTCTCGCGCGATGATTAACAAACATTGTGTACAGGACAACGTCTGTCGGGTCCGCTAGTATATATATATAAGAGATATATGCTGAGAAAAATAATTAACGCATTATCTGCCTATATCCAGGACTGCCACGCACACTCACTTGAGTCACTTTTAGTCACTTTTCTTTCTCATATCACATTTTAGACATTTTTTAAAGATAAAGTTACTATAGTCACTTTGCTGAATAAAAAGATCACTTTAGACACTTCTTTCAATGAATTTTATTTTTTGTAGTTTATTTTTAATTCACTCTGAAGTCTTAAGCTCACCTTGAATTGTTAGGCATTTCATCAAATTCTTTCAATTCTCTTGAATTTTACGCAATGCTTTCAAAATTTAATCAATTCACTGAATTTTTCAAAATATTTTATAATTGTTTTCAATCCACTTGTATTTTTTTATTTCGCCTTCAATTTTGATGAATTTGAAAAAATTCTTTTCACTTCCCGTAAATTTCTCTAAATTCACTCGACTTTTATTCAATTCGTTGGGTTTCTTTTCAATTCAAATATGTAAGTATTGTTGAATTCGCCCGGAATTTCGTTCTTCCCCATTTTACTCAATTGGATGGATATTTATTGATTTGAAAAATTTAGTTCAATTATATTATTTCAAATTCTTATCAATTTCTTCAAAAACTCTTTTACTCCATTAAATTCTTCGAAACTCACTACATTTTTACTGAAATCAGTGGAATATTCACGAGTTTTTGATTTTTTTTCAACTCATTTGAATTCATTTGGAATCTACCATCATTTCTTATTAATTTTTCTTAAATTCTTCAAAACTTTTTTTAATTTTCTCGATTTTTTTACTGTTGCTGAATTCTATTGCATCAACTTGAATTCTTCTAAATTCACTCAGTTCTAATAAATTAAATATATATTTTTTTTTTTATTCGCCCTGAAAAGTTTTTGAAACTCACATTGAATTATCAGGCATTTTATTATATTCTTTTTAATTTCCTTCAATTCTTCTAAATTCACTCAAATTTTACTGAAATCAGCGGAATATTTTGGATTTAAACATTTATTTTTAATTCACTTGACTTTTTTAATTTATCTTGAACGTATATAAGTTTTACAAAATTCTTCTCATTTTCCTTAAATTTCTCTAAATTCACTCAAATTTTATTGTATTCATTGTTTCTTTTATTTACCTTCAATTCATCGAAATTCGCCTGGAATTCTTATAAATTTCCTCCGATTTTTTTGAATTTAAAAGAACATTAGTGACTTCTGGTCACTTTATCCGTTTAAACAGGTCACTTTTTTCAAGTAAATTAGACTGCAGCAGCACTGCGTATTCTTTGTTTATTTTTAACAGCAACAATTTTTCGAAATCTTCGCCGTTCAATCTATTCTTTCTCGAATTCAATGTGATTTCTGTCGTACCAAAGAGTCTTTCAAAAACTAGTCACCACAATTTGAACAGTGAAAATGAAAAAATTATTTGCAAAAGCAATAAAATTTATTGATTGTCGTAAAAAAGACTTGTGAACTATATTACGGAAGAAACTGAAAAAGTAACGGTTTTTATAGTTACTGTTGTTACTATCAGTTTATTAATTATTTACAAAAGTAATTTCGTTACCACTATCGTTACCAGAAAAAGTAACTAGTTAAAAAAACTAGTTACTTCCCATCACACTATAAATTACTCTTGATTGTTTTGCAAGGACGAAAAAAATCATAACTGCGATGTAATGATATCACTTTAACTGCTTCGCATGTTTAAAAAAACATGAAAGCCCTAATTACGTATGTGGAAACTCTAGAGTTTCTTGAAAATTTATAGCATTGAGGTGATCTATTCTCCTGCGCCCGTGCATTAATTATGGCCATATGTGAATATGTACACTCGTATAAATTACAGATATACAGGACCGGAAACGCGACAACCCAACACGTTGGATAGTATTGGATACCTGTCATGTCGCTCATATTATATTCACAGTTCCAAGGAACTATCTTTCGAAACTATACTTATAGGCTAAAGGCTAACCGAGATACTTAATCTTAAACTTGACACTCCCTTGTCTACATTTAGTCCCGTGTGCAAATCCGTCCATAGAATTACGAATGTCCCTATTCAAAATTTTGACGCGACGTCGTAAAATACGTAAAAAACTACGTTGGACACTACGTCAGAAACGACTTCGTATAGATTACGTTGGAACCAACGTAGGATCCAACGTCGTCAAGAAATTGGAATAGTAAAGGGCGTATTATACGCCGTTTACGACGTCGTGACATAAACCAAAAATTTTTTGTGATGGTTGTTTTTTTGTTTTAAAAAGGACCTTTGATTTCACAAAAATGTTCTTAGAAACCTATAAAAAAAATCATGGAATTCATCAACCTTTTTTCATGTTTCTGATTCCTTGAAAGAATAAACGGTTCACGGTTATTTCTTAGAGTTTTTTTTATATAAAATAACTTAGCAAAAAGTGAATTACACTGAACTCTGGATTTACTCTGTGAACCTGTGTTCACAGAGCCCTGAATATTTATGACTGGATGCCCTGGATTAATATTCAAGGCCACTGCAAGCCATACCCTAAACCATCCTTAAATCCAGAGTTCAGTGTAATTAAAGTAAGTTAAGCGCACGATAGGTTTAACCTCGTGATTGATGTAGGATGCGTGTCGTTTTCATCAACGAGCTCAAAGTTCTATTTGTCACAATTTCCATCAAAATGCGTCTAATTTTCAGTTTTGAACAATTATGCCCCTAGGCATGACAGTTTTATGCCCCCCGCCCCTCTTCAAACCTTGTCATATATTTTCTATCAAATCTCCTCAAATTATGTTACCAAATATGATAAGCAATCAAAATTCTGTATTCGATGTTATTTGTTTCTTTTGTAAGTATATATAAAATGAAAAAAAAATAATTTTTTAAGATTTAAAAAAATCTTACAAAAGTTTCTAAAAGTGTCTACAAAAATCTGCAAAGTTTTCAGGTAAATGTTTTTAATTTTGAAAGGTTTTTCTAAATTTTTGGAACATTTTCAGCTAGTTCAAAATATGTTTGAAGATGTATATATTTTGATAGAAATGCAATCTTTCTACATTCTCATCAGAGAAGGTATTAAATTGTTTTAAATTTGACCCCCTCCGTTTTTGTCAAATGTCCGCGTTTTGAGACATTCTGAACCGAAAAAACAGGGTTTCGCGAATGATTCTGTCTGTCTGCATGTGTATGTATGTAGATTTTCTATTTTGTTAACCTATTTTGTTAGTCTAAAATAAAGGTCAAATTCATCCGCCAGCCATTTTGGATGCAAATTCAAAAAGTGAGCGCTTTTTCAAAATGTTTAAGACTGCTTTTTTTAAATTTAAAAATTCTATGTTCGGATATTCGTAGTATTCAAAAAGGCAAACAATTTATCCTGATGACTTTTTTTTTTTGATAAATCAAAAATTACTGAAGTCATAGCCTTTACAAAATTCAAAAAAAACAAACGAAAATGAACATTTTGAGCCAAACAACGCACGATATGAAAAAAAGTCAGTAGAAGAAAAATTGTTTCTTTTTGAACACCCTACAATATTTTTCTCAAACCTTTTTTCATTTTCTTGGAAAAATAAAAATTCAAATTTTTATCGCACAAAAAAATAATAAAAAATCAAAAATTTCATTTTGCGGTCAAACTATACAAGATACGTAAAAAGATGAATGAAGAAAAATTGTGCATCAAGAAAAGGTCTACAAATTTGTTATCAATCATACTTTTTCATGCGACGCGTAGTTTTTGTTTTATTCGTAAAAAACTGATTTAAGAATCAAATAATTTACATTTTTGGACAAACGACACAGGCCACGAAAAAATTTCAGAGGCAAAAGTTGTTCACTCAGAAAAGTGCTACAAATTTTTTATTAATCATTTTTTCACAAGATATGTAATTTTTGTTTTAATCGTGAAAAATAACATTAACAAAATAAAAATTGTGGAAAAACGATGCATGATACGTAAAAAGATGAATGGACAAAAGACGTTCAACCAAAAAAGATCTACAAATTTGTCATAAACTTTTGTTATGAAAATACATTTTAAATAAAAAAAAATAACTTTTTGGAAAAACGATATACGCTACAATAACATTTATCTAACAAAATTTGTCGCCTAAACTACATTTACAAATTTTCTCAGAACCACTTTACGCTAGGATGCATATTTTTGGTTCAAATCGTAAAAAAATAACATTGAACATAAACAAATTAAATTTATGGAAAAACGACACATGTTGCAATGAAATACATAATAGCAGAATTGTTTTTTTTTATAGGGTGCGCACTTTTTTCAATTATAAAAACAAGACAAGGAAAATACGTATGTTTTTAATATCAATGCATATTATGAATTGTAATAACATACATTTATTGAAATGAAGTTAAATTTTCACAGTAGCTAAGGATGAAATTAAATGCAAAATCAGGAACAAATATTATAGTAATCATGATAAATACAATTCATACTTTATTTTGCAATACCTAAATAAGCAATCACAGGTCGATGTACATAAATAAATGTGATATACATTTGATACAATAATGTTGAACATATAATGTAGAAAATTTCGCATTCTGGACAAAATCAAGTGCGAAGCACGAGGTACGTGATAAGAATGTATTCGTTGAAGCCGACACAGAAAAAACTAAGTGTAAACTTTACCCAGATTTTGGGGTAAAGATTACCTGCAACAAAAATTACCCCATGTGGGTAAACTTTACCTGACGTCTCGGTATTTTTCTGGGCTTACCCACGCTTGTGGGGAATTTTTGACAGTTCTAACGACTCGGCAAAACAGCCTTTATGAAGCCGCACTTATTCGATTTGCCTGTTACACCGACCATCAGCTAACTTCACTTCAGCAATTCAGAGCTAGTGGCTTCCAATTTTCAAAACGCTGGTGACAACTTTCATGAGAACAAAAGACAGTTTCTGCCCATCCAGGGTAATATTTGTGTTTTACCAATACGAACAGATAAAAATAGGAAATTACCTGCAACACTATTTACCCTAAGTTTTTTCTGTGGAAGGAGTTTTAACAAAAGAGAATTCACAATCACCAAATTACAGCTGTCGATGATTCAACCTTTAATTTTAATAGGTGTGTGCACAAATTTGGGGGAAATACAAAAATCGAGCGCGAAGCGCGAGATAAATATATTATAGAGCGCGAAGTGCGGGAACTAGTCGCGCGCCCTATAGGCGCACTCAAACTTGCGAGCTATTTTGTTGAAAATTCGTCTATTTTACAAAATAGACGAATTTTCAACAGATTTTTTTTCAACAAAGAGTGGACTCTTTTTTATTTAAAAATAAAAAATTAAATTTTTTGTTTGGAATTCATCTTTTTAATTAGAAATTCAACTAATTGGTCGAAAGTTTAATTACTTTCTTCAAAATTACCTTTTTTGTTTGACGATTCAACTATTTTGTTTAAAATTTGCCTTTTTGTATAGGTTCAAATATTTTTGATCTAAAATGAAAATCTTTGTTGGCTGAAATATGAATTATGCTTTACATTTTTCGTTGTAAAATTGATCTTTTTTGGTTAAAAATTCAACTATTTAGTTTGAAAATTAACAATTTTGTTGAAATTTTAATTGGACATATCTCGAGACATATCTGAAATCTCCAAAAATCTTTTTGAATTTTTTCAAGAATCTTAAAAATATTGTATTCATATAACCTTACCTTATAAAAGCAAATAAACATTAATAATAGTTATAAGTCATAGTTAATAGTAAATAGTTATAAATAGTTATAGTTATAAGATATTTTCATTCTGTATAATTAAAAATTGTTTTTCCCTTCAAATCGAAAAACTACACACGCACCTAGCGCGCGATTGATGAGCTAGTCTCTTTAAAGTTTGAATGAAAAAACATTTTCTAAAATAAAAATACAATAGCAGTCAACAATTGAATTTTGCAAGTTATTTTGAACTACGTTTTTTAATGTCGCTCTACTTTAGGGCGCTCCAGAGTGGGATGAAATGAAAAAACGAGGTTCAAAATAACCTGTAGAAGGCAATTTTTGACCGCTTGCAGATTTTTTTCTTCGAAATAATTAGGCATTTAGTTTTGAAGAGATTTATGTATCCCGATTGAATTTTTTTTTTGTTTAAATATATTTACTCTAATGCAAATAGCGAAAAAAGTCCAGTTTGAACTTTTGAAGATAGGAATAGTCTTTTCTCCTAATTTTCCTTAAATGATGTAATCAGTTTTGGTTAGTGATAATTTGTCATTCGATATTTTTTATTGATTTTTTAAACAAATTATATAAACAAATTCCCAGTTTGGATGTATAAATGCAGAAAATATTCGCTTTTCCGCTCCACTTCCACAACTACTTCTTATAATCTGCACTGTTAAAAATTTTCGCATAAAACTTCCACTAACTGTATTGGAAGTTTATTTCCGAAATGCAGGGTAACGCTACAATACATAATGTTGTAGTTTTCAAATGCAACGTATCATGCAGCGATAAATGGGTCGCATGAGGCGCATGCGCACAATTTTCGACTTATAAACGCTACAATACATGTATTGCAGTTTCGGCATTCCAATACCGTGTTTGCAACTTTACCTTACGCTTGTATTGTAGAAGTGTTGGAGAATTCCAAACATTTTTAACAGTGTGTTTATAAAATTACATAAGAAAGAATATGGAATGGCAAGCGATCACGCGTACAAATTACTTCAAGCGTCTACATTCGGAATTCGTTTATAGAATTTGTTAGACAATTATTTTAAAATATGGGATGAGGAATTTTCATCACTAACAATCACTGATTACATCATTTAACGAAAATTAAGAGAAAAAATATTTCGTTGCGTATTCAAATATCCATACCATAGGCATTTGATTATATATTTTGCTTATAAAATCAATACAAAATTTCGGATTACAAATTTTCGTCATTAAACATAATTTAAAACATAATGTTAACAAAATGAAGAGAAGAGACTATTTCTCTCTGCCTTTAAATGTCCACACTGAGCATTTATTTATATAATTTGCTTATAAAATTTCTAAAAATATCGGATTACATATTTTCATTATTACACATCACTGACAACATAATTTCAACAAAATTAAGGGAAAAGACTATTTGTATCTGCCTTTCATTGTCCTCACTGGGCATTTGTTAATATATTTTGCTTATAAAATTATTTAAAAATATCGGATTACAAATTTTCACCATTAAACATCACTGGTAACATAATTTTAGAAGTATTAAGAGAAAATACTATTTCTTGTTGCCTTTAAATGTCAACACTGTGTATTTTTTTATATAATTTGTTTATAAAATAATTTTAAAATATCGGATCACAAATTTTTATGATCGCGTATCATTTCATCAATAAAATGAAGTAATTCAAACGCAAAAATGTACTTTGAAAACAAAAAATCCATAACGTAGACTATTTGTTAATTTAATTTACTTATAACAGTTTACTTCAACAGATGATAATTTTTTGCTTTCAAATATTCCTGTGCATCTAGTGCAGCGATGCTGAACATAGGAAAAAACTTTCCACGGAAATGAAAAAAGAAAATCCAAAAAATCGTAGTTTTTCGCTATTTGCATTAAAATAAATGTTTGAACAAACAAAGATGTTAAAATCGGGCACTCATATCCATTCAAAACTGAATGCTTCATTTTTGCAATAGAATAAATCCAAATTGGTCAAGAATTACGTTCTACGAATTATCTTAAACCTTGTTTTTTTTTTATTTTATCCCACTGCGTGCGCCCCTACGACGTGATGCCCTTAAGCATTTACCCACCTTTGCCTAATGAGGGTGAACTGGTACTGTATTTAGGGGCCTTCCATAAACCACGTGGCTTCTTTAGGGGGGGGGGGGGGG
>CAKNXH010060108.1:0-54574 GCA_932178445.1 Andricus quercusramuli
ATTAGAGTGGGTCGAAAATAACAAATTTTGGGATTCGAAATCGCAAAAAGCCAAAAAGTAGCGCGTTGGGATCCTAAAAAAGTATGAACAATTGAGAATCGAAAAAGTGTTGAAAAAATTAATTTGATTGCAGCGTTTAAATGATTTTCATTTTGGTATTGAATGACATTTTTTTCTAACTTGTGGTTTAAACATTTATCTGAACATGTTTGAGGTTTTTAGCATAGAAATATCAGTGAAAAAAATCGAAAAGATCCAGGATTCGAAATTTACAGCAAATTGTCTATTTAATAGACTTATTTTCTCCACTTGTGGTTTTTTTAAATTTCTTTCAATAATTTGTGGAATTTTCAAGCATAGAAATACGCAAGAAAAAAATCGTCAATAATTGTATTATACATACCATATTCCAAATTTTGTAAAATGTATGTAATTCCAATTTCGACTCCTGGGTCTTATAGATTTTTTTTATAGTATATTTATGTGCTAAAAAAGTTCACACATGCTCAGAATAATTTGTAAACCACAAGGTATACAAATAATCTCATTGAATACGAAAATAAAAAATTTTAATAATTCGCTGTATTCCCAATTTTGAATCCTGGGTCTCAGCGATTTGTCCCCTAGTTTATTTTGGTATCTGGAAAACTGTGGGAAATGAAATAGAAATGGTCTCTTAGCAAGTAAGTGATTAAAATCCGTAAAAAATTGGGAAGACGTTTTTGACTGCACTTTTCTAACTGTTTAAATTTAAACGTTAAAAATATGATAATATCCTGTTTTCACAGCTTACTGCAAGCCAGAGAAGAGAGCCACTTCCTGGCTTTTAGTCGCTTCTTTTGAGAATCGATCACTGCTTTCAGTTTTCTTTCCGAAATATGTACATATTTAATTCAACGCATTTTAAATTCAATGCTTACAGCTGCGTTGGGCCTGAAGTATGAACATGTTTTTTGTTTAAAGTAAAATTTCTTAAAATATTTTACTTACTTTTCACAATGGTAATTTTGTATCCTTTAAAATTGAGTAATTGTAGGTATAAATATGAAAAAGTAGACTGTTATAGAGTAGAATGAAGTAAAAAAGAAGTAAAATTATAAAATCTGATTTGTTATATATGTGCTGATTTCGTAAGAAAATAAAGAGCTGTTCAGCCTACAAAACAGTTTACGAACTTGAAAATTTATAGAGGAATATGATAAATATTTTTCTGTGTACGATCAAAAAATAAAGCATTTATACACAAGAAATTGCAAAAACAACGGTGTTTTTTATCTCAAGATGTTCTCCAAAAGGCTAATCGCAATTTTAAAAGTAATCAAATTTCTAATAGTTGACATATTTCAAATTTGTAGTATTCAGTTATTGAATAATTTGAAATTTAAATTTATTTAAATATGCAAGAATTTTGAATTGGAGGTGTTTGATAATTTTAGACCAAAACATTTTAAATTATTTAGTTACAAATTCAAATCATTTGAAGTTGGAGGATTACGAATGAACGTCGTCGTTTAATATTTAAATAATTATTTACAAACAATCTGAATCGTATAACTTCAGATCATTTTGAAAGTAGGACTATTGGAAATTAGGAGTGCTTGAAATAATTGAACAAATAGTTTGTATCAAAAACTCTTTGAACGAGTGCTTTTTTCAAGTTTTATTTATTTTTCAATTATTTGGCACACCCCTCCTCCAATTCATTCTTCTGGTGAGAAAATAACTCCTTATTTTTGTCAAAATTAAACAAATATATATTTTGTGGACGCTCCAGGTCAATTTTGTTCAAAGTTCTTGTTTCTACATGAATTTACTGTATTATTCTTTCTGATTTCGTTCTGTCACTCATGGATTGTGTTTTTCATAGAAAAATATTGAACTCTGATTATTTCACATTTATAAAATAATAATTAAAAGTACTCAAGGTAATTTTTATAATATCTTTGGAAGGAGGTACAGTGTGGAGAATCGAAAATGAAATTACGCGTTATTACGCGATTATTACGCGAAAAGTGTAGGGAGTAATATGCGAGATGTGTATAGTAATAATACCCGCGTGGAAAAATTTCGTGGTACAGTAAACTTCCGTTTATTTTAAAGATCGCTTATTTTAAAGTTCACTTATTTTAACCCCCTTACACGCACTTATTTTAAGTTGCGCAGTTTCGTCACCACCCACCACGGTCCCTGTATACTCTCCTCCGCATCTGTGGCTGACCAATGAAAAAAAGTTGCCGGAAGAGCGGGAAACCTTGAATTGAGTATTTTTTCACGACGTCATAGGAATACGTTTCACGAAGTTCTCGCGAAAATTTGCTAAACGTAAAAGTAAATCAGATCAATTTGATCCGATACGGGTACTCTCGCCTCAAATTTCGGATAGTTGATTGTATTTCGCGAAACACTTGAAAAATATTACTATAGAGACCTTTATAACGTACCTTCGTGTTTAGAATAAAAACTCATATGCAGTCCAAAAAACGCGTGTTTTATAGGCTAACCTTCCTGACGACTGCCCTTTCCACGTCTAGCCTAGCAATGCCGCGAAGCCATGCTGGAAAACTCACTATTCCGCGAAATATCTGAGTCGTTTTTTGATTTATTATATTGAGTTTTAGTTGGCAAATTGTCGTATGTCAACAAAAACACTTGAAATGCACTTGAAAAACACTCACATGCTAACTGACCACGGCTTTTTCAACTGTGCAAATCAGGACCGTCTAAACCGTTTTCAATTGGAATACATAATATTGCGCAATAATATACTGAAGTGGGTATTCTGGTACGCGATCCTTCCGAGGGGAGAGTTGCAACCTTCGCTCGCCCCTTAAGCTGAGAAACTGCATGGGCCAGCAGTTCTAGGGATTGTTGGATGTATTCGTCTGAATTAATATTGATAGTACTTATTGATTTCAAATCGACCGCGGTTTTCGGCACATGCGCAGTTCAAAAAGTTGCTTAGCGCAAGCGCAGCGATACAGGCCGGGGCAGCCAATGAACGTCGTTGATAAAAATAAACTGCCGAATCGCGATAGAGGTGGGGGCCCCTCCAACCTTAAAATAATTGGTCGGGTACGTTTCACGGACCTTAAAATAAAAGGAAGTTTACTGTATTCTTGAATCATGCTAATGCCAGTACAGTTTTTCTCAAGTCTGTCTATTCATGCAATACTAGCCTAGCGCTACACTGGCGCTCTCTACTTTTGCTACGTGTTTGATTCAAACCTTTCTGCTGTCTAGTCCCAGTCTTGGCGCTATCTAGGAGTACGTTAAGAATTTGAATATATGAAGATTATTCAGATTTTAGCTAGTTTCTAGATAGAATTTCGGTTTTGACTTAAACAAAAATGACAGAGGTGAATTCAGAAAATAATAATTTTTGAATAAAAGATTTGAGAAATTACAATACACAATTGCACAAAAGCTCAAACAATAATTAAGTGTACACTATTACATATTTAAGATAATACACGGAAAAAAGTGGATAGTTAGATTCGCTTTCATGTATTGGCAACTTGAAGTTTACTTGTTCGCATTGTGCAAGAATAGTACAGTTGAACATGTAAAATGTATGAACAACTAATTTTCATAGTAAGCAAAAAATTGGAATGGAAGCTTCTAATGTGTCCCCCAAGGGTTTACATTTTTCTTGTATCTCTTCCCTATTCCTTTACACACTCACACGCACTTACCTGATAGTGGGAGGGGGACCTACAGTTTAAGGTGGGTTCCGAACCACCAAGAGCAACAGCCTTAAGTACTTGGAGAACCTTTTTCTCTAGAGGTACTGGTCCCACGACTCTCCGGAGTTGCCCAACTCCCTTGCTAGGCTAGTGTTCACCGCATGAGCCACCAAGGCTCTTCCATAGTGCGAGGCGGGAATCGAACCCGCGAGCCGACGGAGTGGGTCCAAAGCCTACGCCTTAACCTCCAAGACCATCGTCCCACTTTTAGTAAGCAAAGAATTGTGTGTTTGTCTTTTGTAAGTGAGTTCGATCTCCTTTTTCGCATTGCAATAGCACTGCGCGAGATTGTTAGCCTTACTATTTGAAATTGTGAGTACGTTCAGTGGCACAACTAGAAACGTGTAGGCCCCCTTCACAAAATTTTTAAGATGGTCCGTTTGAAATTAAAAAAGAAGGACGACTTATAACCTTTTTTATCAGTAAAACAACAGATTTTTGCTTCTGAATCTATAAGACCGACCGCCCACTGACATTTTACAAAACGAAGTGTCTCGTCGTCCCGAAATTCGGGATGAGTAGTAAAGTATTTTTCATGAGCTTGGCTAATCGTCCCGAATATTCGGGACGAATAGTCCATCCCCTTTTCCAACTCCTCCATTTTTTCGGGACGACTATTCACAGCCTTTACAAAATGAAATAAATCATCGAAAACTATTTTATAATATTTTCTCTTTTATCATAATATCAGTTGAAATAATTACTATAAATAGTCTTGCGTGCGCCTACTAATTTTTTTATGAAAAGGAATAAACCAAATACTTGTTTTTTCTATACTATTCATATTTCATTAATGTTACCCCCTGTTAAAACAATAAATTTCTCATAATTTATTTTTTGTAAATTCTGCCATCGTTATCGTCTTGGAAAAATTGTGAATATAATTATAATTCAATTGATTATAATTGGCTCTTAAATTTGTCTAACACTTAACTTATTTGTAAATTATATCGCCGTAATACATTTTTTATTTTATAGATTAAAAGAAATGTTATTTCCAAAATAAATTGTGAATTATTTGTTATAAAATAAGCATATAAATTTCAAATTGATAAATACTACGAATAATATTAATTTTCATTATTATACAGGTAAGTATTACAAAGTTTTGAAAAATGAATGATACATAGAATAATGGCAGTAATTACCAATCTTTCAGTTCTTAAGAAATTTGATAACAAATTTTTAAGTTGTCCATTTGCTCGGCAATTATTGCTTTCATACTCTATAGTAATCCATTCGCCAATAATATTTTATTATGCATTGAGAGATGTAGTGGATTTTTTCCATGAAAAATTAATTTTCTAATTTTTATCGTGAATGATGCACGTTATTATGAAAAAGTAAAATGTATTTTAGTATAACTTTTTTATAGATGAACATTTTTGTGTGAACATTTTCATCGTATCTATTGTTCACGTAAAAATGATAACATTCTTTTATTATAAGAACAAAATTATCCTGTCGATAGAACTTTCCAGGCCTTTATAAACGTTGCAGTATCTTTCTTAGATAAACGTTTATTTTTCAGCCTGCTGGCCTTAAAAAATTTACTTGCTTGCAATTCCATTTTTACAGAATTTTCTTAAAAATAACCCTAAAAACTAACATCCATCCATTCCTTATCTCTACGCCGCACGCTCTTATCTCCTTGTCTTCCTCGCTTCGCCTCGCCTCGATCGCATGTCCCTACTTTTTCGCATTGCCTCGCTTGCCAACCTCTGTTTTCGCTCTAATACCTACTACTTATTTACTATTTAGAATATTTACATCTTCGTTATATCTACCTTCTCTCCTATTAAAAATCTCTCCGTCTCCATTCCTCTTCCTCCTTCCTTCTCTTCATCTCCATCTTACCCAACACTCCCTTCACCCATGCTACTGCCCTTTTTTCCCCCTTTTCATGCAACAATACCGCCATGCTTATCTCACTTCTTTCCACCTCCACGCACTCCTCCAACCAGTGCTCCACTCTTGCCTCCCCCTTTCCAAACACCTCACACATCCTTTTCTCTCGAGAGAGCCAGAACCTATTGAAATCCTCCATGCACCCACACCTCAACCTCGCTATAAGCTCCTGACTTCCTTTCTCTCCTTTTTCACATAAATATTGCGCTCTTGCCCTTGGCATAATCCACACATAGTTCCCGTTATACCTTGACTCTCTTATTCTCTCTTCCCCTTCTGTCTTCTCTCTCTCCATGCCGTTTTCCTTAACCAAGTCATAAACCTTCCTTCCTTCCCCGTGCATACTTCTGACTTCATCCATCTGAAGTCCATTCATTCTAAAATACCTTTCTTTCTCCGCCTCCATCTTCCCACCTCCTCTCCTGTTCTTCTTCTCCCACCAACACTCCCTAACCAAACTACTTCCCCCCTCTTCCAAAAATTTCTCCTCATATTTATACGCTCTGCTCCCTGCTAGAATCCCTACACTCGTTCTCCCCGTCTCCCTCCTGACAATATACTTGGGCGTGTTCCTTGCGAACCCCAGTGTCCACTTTACATACCTCTTCTGCGTTCTATTTACTTCTTCACTTTCTTTCCACCCCCATACCTCTACTCCATACAATAGCACACTCATCACTAGCGAATCAAACAATTTCATCCTCCGTCCAAAATCATCTGCGAATAGCTTCTTTCCCAGCCCCCACACCTGCCTCATCACCACATTTGCCCTCCTCACTCTCTCTTTTATGTGACAATCCACTCCCCTATTCCTCCGAAACACGAAGCCCAAGTACACAAACTCTTTCACCTCCTGCACCTCCTTTCCCTTCCACTTCCACTTCCCTTCCCTATCCCTTCCCCTTCCTTTTCTGAACACCATAACCTTGGACTTTTCCGCATTCAGCTCTAACCCTTTCTTATCCAGGTATCTTCTCAACCTCTACATCATCTCCTTTAAGGCCTCCTCGCTTCTTGCCAGCAACAGTATGTCTTCTGCATATGCTAGTGACCAAATTATAACCCCTCCTATCCTGACTCCTCCTACCACCCCGGACTCCAGCTTACTTTCAATATCCGCAATTGAAATCGCAAGAAGTGTTAGGCTTGCCTTAACCCCCTATCCATCCAGAATCCCTCCGAAATCCCCTCCCCTCCTCTTACCTTGTCTTTGGTCTCTTCATATATCTCCCTTACCCTCTCAATGAGGCCTCTCTCTACTCCCCTATCCTCCATCGCCTCCCACAACCTCCCCCTATCTGCCGACGGAAACGCGCCTTTGAGATCCACAAAAAACGCGTACACTCTCGTCCCCTTCCCCGCCTGCGTCTCCGGCAATATTCCTTTCCCCTCGACATCCTTCCGCAGTCTCTCTGCCGTATCCATCAGCGTAATCCCTCTATAATTTCCCTGCCTATCTCTATCTACTTTCTTATACAGTGGCACTATTAATCCTTCTCTCCATCCTCCTGGGAATCCCTCGCCCCTCCATACTTTCTTCACTACCTCCTTCAGCCTCTCCCTAATCTCTTGTGTACTAAACAGCCATGCTTCGTTCTCTACCCCATCCAGCCCTGCGGCTTTTGACCTTTTCAACTTCCTTATCTGCTCCTCTATCTCCTCGTCATTCAACTCCTCCATGTCTGCCTCACCCGTTTTTCTACTGCCCCCATCCGTCTTCCTTGAATCTGAGCCCTGGAACGATTCTTCAAAAAATTTTCTCCACTCCTCACTCCCTATCTTCTCGCTGACCCCCACCCTACGCTTCCTAAACCTATTTATTATCTTCCAGACGTCCCCCTCTGTCTTAACATTTGCTAACTCCTCTTCCAGATCTTTCTCCTTTTCCAAACCACCATACCCTCCTCTCTTTCGCCCAGCAGGTCTTCCACCCTTTCTTTAATTCTTTCCATCTCATCCTTATTGTACACTGTCACAAACTTACACGTTATCCCCCCTATTTTTAATTCCCTCATTTGCACTCCCTCCACCTCTTCCTCTCCATGAACTTTTCCCTCTAATCCATCTCTAACCCCGGTTATAATTCCCCCACTGGCCCTTCCTTTCTTCTTCACTCTGACCACCTCCTGGAGTCTCCTCCTAAACCCCCTTGGTAGCTTTGGCTCTATTCTATCCCATTCCTTTCTTTCTAACCCCGTCTCTAACAGTCCCACAACATCAAATTCCTGAATATACCGCCAGAACTCCTCGTCCTTCTTCTTTACCCCTGCGAAATTCCAGTACAGCACCTTAACTACTCCTCTACCCTGCCTTACCGTCTACTCTTATTTTTCGATATCCTACCTTCGCCGATCTCCCTTCTCTCCTCTCCCTCCTAGCCCTGTCATACAGCATTCTCTGCACATCCCTTTACTTTCTCGTCAAATCGTGATCGATGAAAACTCCTTCATCCTGTATCCTGTTCTTATTTCGCATTACCCCCAACTTTTCTTCCCAGCTCTCCAACTCCACAAACGCCTCTTCCACGCACTCCTTTTCCAGTATCTTTCTTATTAAAAGCTAAATTAAACAAAAGCTTTTCAAAAATATTTTTTTTCCCTTCTGCGAAAATCTGTTTTTAACTTTTTTTTAGAATAATTTTTTCTAACGTTTCGCATAATTTACTTCAAACAAAAATTTTCTGCCTGATATATTCTGCGACTGTACTTGTAGAACATGTCTAATTTTACATGGATTCTTCCTATACAAAAAAAGTGTATGTAAAATATTTTTAATAAAATGATTGAAAGTATAAAGCATAAATTTTAAAGCAAAATAATAAAAGGTAAATAAAAGGTAAATAATACAAAAAAGTTGCACAAAGTATTTTGTTTCCGTCGCCGGACTTGCGTCACTTTTAATATTTATTTTTGTGAAGCATTGTTTTCATCTGATAGTTTAATTCTTTATAAAATTCTTCTTCGTTATCATTGTTCAATTCTCGTTTTAAAATGTAGATAATATTTTCTATGTGCAAAAATATTCATGTTTAAAATTTAACTGCTCCATTCGTGGTTAAAAATTGATCTTTTTGGTTTATATTCCAACATTTATGCAAAAAAAATATAAACTAAAAATTAATCAAATCAAATTTGAACTAACATCACATCCATTCTTCAAAGTACTCAGATGGAATGTTATGTCATTTGTCAAAAATTCGTCTTTTTTATAGAAAATTAATCTTTTTAGTTGAAAATTAAAATATTTGGCTTAAAATTTATGTACATATTTGATTCAAAATTCTTCCTCTTTGATAGAAAATCAATCTTCTTGTTTGAAAATTCATCTTTTTAAGTAAAAATTAAAATATGTTGTCGAATATTCAACAGTTTTGTTGAAAGTTTATGTTTTTGGCTTGGAATTAAACATTTTCCATAACATTTTTCTTATTGTTTGAAAATCCATCTTGGTTGATAAATTCGTGTTTCTGATTCTGGAAAAATATAAGGGAATTCAAAAGAAATTGATTAAATGTTGAAAAATTCCAAATGAGTTTGAAACAATTCAAGACGAATTGAACACAAACTGAAAAATTTAAAAATATCTATCTAATAATAAGTAAATACATAAATGGAAAATAAATAAATAGTATTCGGATGTTGATGGTAAAATTGGCTTTGGGGTCACAAAAAATAGAAAGCAATATATCATTGAGTCAGACGTTTCGGCCTCGATTATGGGCTCTCATCAGTGATTTATTTCTGAAATATGGTACAAAAAATTCTTTTTGCAACACCCACCTCTAAAGTTGACGTTTACATGCATGTAGATGGTGCCTAAAGTACCTTATTTGAGCAGACTGTGCGTGAAAAAATTTTCGCGCATGCGCAGTTTGAAGATGGCTTACTTTGGACACTGGTGAAAATGCTGCGCATGCGCACATTAGAGATGATGTACTTTAGACACTGGCATAGGTAATTTTAAACACTGGTGTTGGTATCTTTTTGAAATAAATTTACATTCAACTTGAACGAATGTTTTAATGATTGAAGTGTTGTTGTTAGGGTTTCGTAGCCCCTCCCCGAGGGGGGGGGGGGCAAAAAAGCATAAACGCCAACATTTTTTTTCAATAATTTTTTTCCAGAAAATTTTTTTCAACAAATTTTTTTTTCAAAATTTTCTTTCACAACATTTTTTTTTCGAAATTTTTTTTTCACAAAATTTGTTTTTTCACAAATTTTTTTTTTCAAAAATTTTTTTTCACAAAATTTTTTTTCAACCATTTTTTTGCACAAATTTTTTTTTCAGAACATTTTTTTCAAACATTTTTTTTCAATTTTTTTTCAAAGATTGAAAATTTTTTTTCTTGTAATTTCTTTACTCCACTCTATGCAATATAAAATTAGTATTTTTCGTTACCACCTCCTGACAACTTTTTCGGACGGGCGTTGCAAAAAATAGCGTGTGATACACGTGCGCGTAGGTGATTGGTAACTCGTATGATTGCATCATTCGCCTGCGGTTCGAAGCACTGCAAAATTCACACTCGCACACAATAACCTATTTTACGCACTTGTATCACAAATAACTATTGTTGATTCGTGGAATGTTATAATTTTATGGTGAAACAATTTTTTTTTTTATAATAGTAAAAAGTTAATTTTTTAGAGGTGCGATGAATTTATTTTACGTTGAAAATTATATATAGAGATGAAAGCGTCACGTATCTCTTCATTAAGTACCTTCTATTGATACTCAAATACCATTGACAAGTAACTTTGAGTAACATTGATGTTTTCGAATTGTACTGACTTGAACGCACGGAAGTGGAAATATTTGGGGGGGGGGGGGAGACGTTCTTTCCTGCACCGAAGCCCAGTTGCCAAATTCGGTCGGCTGCCAGAGATTGACCATCGGGCCAAAGTCGGCCCTGCTTTGGTAACTGACCTACGGTAACTAGAGTTGGGCCGACTAAGGTGTTTTCAAGCTGCCATGGTCTTACCGACATTGACAACCGATGTCGAGGTTGGGCGAAAAGCCGACCGTCGGCCCAATTCTGGCCCAAGGTTGGGCCGACGATCGGATAAGCTGTGGCAGATTGGTCGGCACGACCGCAAGAATGCGGTCGGCCCACTCTGGATACAGCAGTCTGTTAGCCACAAGTCACCATGATGCACCCGACTGTCGGTCAAACCTTGGCCCAAATATGGGCTGACCGTCGGATAAATGCTGGTTCATTGTTTTAAAAAACCGTGAAAGTACGGTCGGCCCGACTCTGGATAAGAGATGGCCCGACCGTCGGCATCACATTGGCTTGTACAAGTCACCATGATGCACCCGACGGTCGGTCAAACCTTGGCCCAAATATTTGCCGAACGTCGGATAAACGCTGGTTCATTGTTTTAAAAAATCGTGAAAGTACGGTCGGCCCGACCGTTATCATTTAGCTGGTTGGCCCGACCAGTGTCGCACAAAGTTGGACCGACCGTCCGACGGTTGGCCCGACCGTGGGCCGACGGTCAATTCGCACCTGGGAGTAAGAAGATCCTCTGGTTTGATATCTTGGCTAACGTAGTTTTAGCCCTGGTCCATTCAAGAAGATTTGAAGAAGCAAGTTCCCCGTATTCCATCAGAATGTTCTTGAAAAATCCATTGCGTCTTCTTGTATTATGATTGCCCGTATAATTCATAATGTTTAAGAAAGGAGTTGTATCGACCCTCAGAAAGTGTATTGAAGTCTTCGAAAATACTTTATAATATTTTTAATCATTTCAAATCCTATCAGGTTACGGAAATAAATTGAAAATTCCTTGCAATCGTTTGACATACCCTAAAACTTGGCATATGTCCTATTAAATCGATCTATAATAGATTCAACACTTTCACGATGATTCATTATAATAAATTTAAATTTAAAATTTAAAGATTTTTCGGGTTTCAATCGTGTGCGAAACTATGAATGTTGCCGACGTTTCGTGAACATTGCAGTTCACTTCTTCAGAGCTTCAGGAGTTATGTTGTTCTTATACATATATTCTCTACGATGCCTGTGATTGGACAGAGCGCCCCATGGTGGGGACTGATTGAACTTGATTAGCCAATCAAGTCTTAAAAAAAAACCCGGGAGAACGGAAAGCCAAATCGGATTGCTATTATATCCATTGTCCCTATCAGGCCCGCACTGGCCATATGGGAATTCGGGAGATTTCCCAGTGGGCCGCGAGTCTTGAGGGCCGCCGAGGGCATACCCAGGGCCGCCTTTAGTACAGGGGCAACCAGGACCATGGCCCCAGGGCCATCACCGATTAAGCCGTGTAGATACAAAATGCCAGGGCCGCATTGATGTCCCAGTCCGTCCCTGGTCCCTATTGATGTTATTAGGGTGTTTTAAGATTTCGATTGCTTCTCTATGCTTTCTTGGAAAAATATTGTACGTCTTTGCGATGATTGTTTTTTTGTCAAATAAAATGCTATGTCCTGCTTCGATATGATGCTCAGCTACTGCTGATTGCGTGAATTTACTCTCATGTTTTTTTACACGTTGAATTACCGCCCTCCCGGTTCCTCCAATATAGACTTTGCCACAAGAACAAGGGATTTTATATACTCCCGGATCACTGAAAGTTTCCTTTTTATCTTTAGGGTTGTTTAGAAGTTGTCCTAATTTTGCAGGTGGCTTAAATATAGTTTGGATATTGCGTTTCTTGAGAATTCTTCCTATTTGTTCTGTGATACCTTGAATGTAGGGTAGGGTGGTGGTAGTTTTTCTCTCTCTTTCTTTAGTAGGTTGTGTTGGCTTGTTTTCTTGAGTGTATTTTCTTATTGCTTTATTAATTTGTTTGTTTGTGTAATCGTTTTGTATTAGAATATGTTTAACATTCTGTAATTCCTTTTGTAAGTTATCTTTATCTGTTATGGAGACAGCTCTGTATACAGGGTAATTGATGACCGATTGCTTTTGATATGGGTGGTGGTGGGAGGATGCATGCAGGTATCTGTTTGTATGCGTGGGTTTTCTGTAAACTTCAAGTCCTAATGTGTTATCGGATCTTTTATAAGCTAGTACGTCCAAGAAAGGTAATTTTCCGTTTTGTTCAATTTCCATAGTAAACTGGATATTAGGGTGTATTTGATTGATGAAATCGGAAAATTTTTTTAGTTCGTCTAGTCCATGTCTCCAGATGACAAATGTTTCGTCAACGTAACGGAACCAAAATTCCGGTTCAAGCTTGGATTTGTTAAAGATTTTAGTTCCTAGATTTTCCATAAAAATGTTGGCTATTACAGGTGAGATTGGAGATCTCATTGCTGCTCATGAGGTTTGTTCGTAGAATTGGTTATTGAAAGAGAAGTAGGTATTACTGAGACAGTGTTCTGTCCAATGTGTGAGATTGGAGAGGAAGTTCGTAAAGGATTTAATAATATCGATTGTATCAGAGATTGGTAATTTTGTAAAGAGAGATACTACGTCGAAACTTACTAGGATGTCTTGGGGTTGAATGTGAATCTGTTCTATTTTTCTGATGAAGTCAAAAGAGTTTTGGACGTGTGTGATAGAGTTTCCTGTGAAAGGCCTAAGTTTTTTGGCGAGAAACCATGCTAGGTTGTAAGTTGGTGAGTTTATTGCACTGACGATCGGTCTGACAAGGGGGGTTAGGTTGGTGTCCGACGCCGATTTTTTTGTAACTTTGCAGGTGAAAAGAGGATCCCAGACTATAAAAAAAAAATTAATTTTTTGGGCAATCGTTCATATTTAGGGGTGGAAATCACCCCTTTAATATGTTTGATACTTTTACTGTTTTAAGAGATATCATTATTTTTTCTTTCCTGTTTTTGCACAAAATTGTTCTAATTGATTCTATATTATAATATTATCTTGAGTTTCAAAAATACTTACCCCCTAGAGTGACATAATTAAAAAAATCTACCCCTATGGTATGCTTCGCCATATGACACATAGTTTAAGATTTTGGACTTTGTTGCTGCAAACATCTAGTTTTGATCATTAATTCCATTAAGAATTATCAGTCTTATTCGAAATAACCCCTAAATTATGTGCCATCCACCACTTTAGTATTATCAATAAATAAAAAATTTAGTTATTAATATGACATTTTTTATAAGTAATGGATTAAAATATTTAGTTTGGACAATAAATAATAATATAACTAATTACTTGTTAACGATGGCACATGTTCTTATATTAATAAACCCTTGTTATGTGAAAACTACCCCTCGAAAACTTTTTATGTTTTGTTTAGTAGGCGATTTTAATGACAATACATATACAGGGTGTTCAATAAGTTCCCGTACTTTTTTTTGGTATTTCAGCAGGCCATATTTTTTACGAGAAACTAATAAAACCAATATATTCAGAACCAAAAGATTTATTAAAACAATGAAAAAAATGTACGTTAAGATAATTACATCAAGTGTTCAAAATTTCCCCCTTTGACTTCAATACATTTGCGAAGTCGCTTCCGAAGATTGCCGACAATGCTCGCACACTCTTCTACCGTAATCGTGTCCCAAGCGCGGATAAGAGCTGTTTTAAGAGCACCTACGGTGGCCTAACGTCTTCCTGAGATTTTTTGCTCCAAGATGGACCACACCGAATAGTCCATTGGGATCAGGTCCGGTGAGTTTGGCGGCCAAACGTCCTTGCCCCAAAAACCGGGAAACAGCTCTTCGAAAACAGCAATCGTGGATCGAGCTGAATGTGCCGGCGCCCAATCTTGTTGAAGCACAAATCCATCTGGGCCGAAGTTCTGCATTGCCCAAGGCTCCAGAACTTCGCGGAGGACTCGCTGTTGATAGATCGCAGCGTTGACTTTGACATTTCTGTCGATGAAAATCAACGGCGTCTTCCCTGTGGCACAGATTCCGGTCCAAACCATAAAGGAGGCAGGAAAATGGCTTCGACCGATAGTTTTTGCTTCCGCGGCCTTCTGATGGCTCTTCTTGAGCAGCTGGCGACGATTTTGGCGGCTATGAAGAGGTTCGGCGGTGAAAATCTTCTCATCCGTGAAGAGGACATTTGACAAGCGAGCACCACCGATTAGGCGAATCATTCGGCGAGCTTTCTCGAGTCGCTTTGCCTTCATCGTATCGTTAACAAGATCGCTCGCCTCCATTTTCTCAACGATACGATGAAGGCGAAGCGACTCGAGAAAGCTCGCCGAATGATTCGCCTGATCAGTGGTGCTCGCTTGTCAAAAGTCCTCTTCACGGATGAGAAGATTTTCACCGTCGAACCTCTTGATAACCGCCAAAGTCGTCGCCAGCTGCTCAAGAAGGGCCATCAGAAGACCGCGGAAGCAAAAACTATCGGTCGAAGCCATTTTCCTGCCTCCGTTATGGTTTGGGCCGGAATCTGTGCCACAGGGAAGACGCTGTTGATTCTCATCGACAGAAATGTCAAACTCAACGCTGCGATTTATCAACAGCGAGTCCTCCGCGAAGTTCTGGAGCCTTGGGCGATGCAGAACTTCGGCCCAGATGGATTTGTGCTTCAACAAGATTGGGCGCCGGCACATTCAGCTCGATCCACGATTGCTGTTTGCGAAGAGCTGTTTCCCGGTTTTTGGGGCAAGGACATTTGGCCGCCAAAGTCACCGGACCTGAACCCAATGGACTATTCGGTGTGGTCCACCTTGGAGCAAAAAATCTTAGGAAGACGTTAGGCCACCGTAGATGCTCTTAAAACGACTCTCATCCGCGCTTGGGACACGATTACGGTAGAAGAGTGTGCGAGCATTGTCGGCAATCTTCGGAAGCGACTTCGCAAATGTATTGAAGTCAAAGGGGGAAATTTTGAACACTTGATGTAATTATTTTTACGTACATTTTTTGTCATTATTTTAATAAATCTTTTGGTTCTGAATATATTGGTTTTATAAGTTTCGCGTAAAAAATTTGGCCTGTTGAAATACCAAAAAAAATTACGGGAACTTATTGAACACCCTGTATATGTATTGTCATTAAAATCGCCTATAAAAAAAAACATAAAAAGTTTTTGAGGGGCAGTTTTCACATAACAAGGGTTTATTAATATAAGAACATGTGCCATCGTTAACAAATAATTAGTTATATTATTATTGATCGTCCAAACTAAATATTTTAATCCATTACTTACAAAAATGTCATATTAATAACTAAATTTTTAAATTTATTGATAATACTAAAGGGGTGGAGGGCACATAATTTAGGGGTTATTTCGAATAAGACTGATAATTCTTAATAGAATTAATGATCAAAACTGGATGTTTGCAGCAACAAAGTCCAAAATCTTAAACTATGTGTCATATGGCGAAGCATCCTATAGGGGTAGATTTTTTGAATTATGATACTCTAGGAGGTAAGTATTTTCAAAACTCAAGATAATATTATAATATAGAATCAATTAGAACAATTTTGTGCAAAAACAAGAAAGAAAAAACAATGATACCTCTTAAAACAGTAAAAGTATCAAAAATATTGAAGGGGTGATTTCCAACCCTAAATATGAACGATTGCCCAAAAAATTAATTTTTTTTTGTATAGTCTGGGATCTTCTTTTCACCTGCAAAGTTACAAAAAAAGCAGCGTCGGACACCAACCTAACCCCCCTTGTGAGTGGGATGTTGTTTTTGCGAATTTTTGGGAGTCCGTAAAGTTTTGGAGAGATGGGATTAATAGGTTTTAATTTAGATATTGTATCGCTGTCCAGATTTGAGTCTTTTAGGAGGCTTTTTGTTTTTCTGCATATTGTTTTTGTGGGGTCTTTTTTAAGTTGTTTTATATTTTGATGTTATAGTCTTCTCTATCTATTATTACTGTTGTGTTACCTTTGTCTGCGGGTAATATTATGTCTCCATTCTGATTGAGTTCTTTAATAGCTGTTTTTCCTTGTTTTGTTAAGTTTGAGGAGGGAAGTTGGGCTTCGCGTAAAATGTTGGCTGTCCTACGCCGTTTGCCATTCGCTTTTTCGGGTGGAAGGGCATATATTGTGGATTCCAAATTACTGATAATTTCTTCTTTTGGGATTTCGGAGGGAGCGACTGCAAAATGATGTCCTTTAGATACGGCTGAAATCATTTCATTGCTGAGAGGATGTTTAGAGATGTCTTTTACTGTATTAGTTAATGGTGCGTGCTTTACTGGAAGTAATTTGTCAAATTTTATTTTTTGTTTCTCAGTGCAAAAATCTTGTGGACCAAATGTCAAATCTGATCAAATGGTTTTTCAACTGTAAGAATTTTGGGACGATGTTATACCGTTTTAAGAAAGGTAAAGATGTTAGTCGCTTAGCTTGATAAGACCTGAGCTTACTAAAAGTGTTAGTTTTAGTTAGAAAACTCTTCCTGTAGAGTTCTTTGATAATAGATTTAATACTTTCACGATGATTCATTATAATAAATTTGAATTGAAAATTTAAAGACTTTTCGGGTTTCAATCGTGTGCGAAACTATGAATGTTGCCGACAGATTTTTCGATTTCATCAATCAAATACACCCTACTATGCAGTTCACTATGGAAATTGAAAAAAAAAACGGAAAATTACCTTTCTTGGACGTTCTAGTTTATAAAAGATCCGATAACACATTAGCACATGAAGTTTACAGAAAACCCACGCATACAAACAGATACCTGCATGCCTCCTTCCACCAGCACCCATCTCAAAAGCAATCGGTCATCAATTTCCTTGTATATAGAGCTGTCTCCATAACAGATGAAGATAACTTACAAAAGGAATTACAAAATGTTAAACAAATCCTAATACAAAACGATTACACAAACAAACAAATTAATAAAGCAATAAGAAAATACACTCAAGAAAATAAGTCAACACAACCTTCTAAAGAAAAAGAGAGAAAAACGACCACCATCCTACTCTGCATTCAAGGTATCACAGAACAAAAAAGAAGAAATCTCAACAAACACAATATCAAACTATATTTAAGCCACCTGCAAAAATAGGTGAACTTCTAAACAACCCGAAAGATAAAAAGGAACCTTTCAGTGATCCGGGAGTATATAAAATCCCTTGTTCTTGTGGCAAAGTCTGTATTGGAGAAACCGGGAGGGCGGTAAGTCAACGTGTAAAGGAACATGAGAGTAAAGTCAGGCTAAAACATTTCAAGCAAAAGCAATCATCAGTAGCTGAGCATGATATTGAAACAGGACATAGCATTTTATTTGACAAAACAATCGTCATCGCAAAGACGTACAATATTTTCCCAAGAAAACATAGAGAAGCAATCGAAATCTTAAAACACCCTAATAACATCAATAGGGACAATGGATATAATACCAATCCGATTTGGCTTTCCATCCTCCCGGGTTTTTTAAAAAAAGACTTGATTGGCCAATCAAGCTCAACCAGTCCCGACCATGGGGCGCTCTGCCCTTACGAAAAGATATGACAGGAAAAAAATGACAGGTGTGTCATTTTTTCCCTGTCATTTTTTTTCTGACATTTTTTCGCGACCACAAGAAAATGACAGGGAAACGACAGGCAAAATGACAGGAAAACCACAGCCGAAAATTACTGGCCCTGATTTGCCATAATTTATTATAATATCGTTCAAAAAAGAATCTTTACAGGAAAGTTCAAATATTTTAACTTTCCTGTAAAGCTTAAAAAATCATTAGCAAAATAAAACTAGTATGGAAATTTTCATGATGAAACACCTCTTTGTAGCCTGTTGCTAATTCCGGATTATCTTTCCAACACATCAATTGTGAAATGTGTTCGATTTGCCGTTTTAAAGACTTCTTATCCTTACAAAGTGCTAAACTTAAGTACCACGTGCAAAAATTTCAGACTTTTTTCAACTTTCTTCATTCCCTCAACAAATTGACTGGGTTGACTGCATGCTACAATTCCATGATCCAACAAAGAATGGTTCCGCCACGCGCAACCTACGGACCCTTTGATTGGTTCACTTTTTTTTAGATGCGCGTGGCGAGACCATTCTTTGTTGGATCATGGAATTAGGAGCACGCATTGAACTTCTTGGGGGATGAAGAAAGTTGAAAATAATCTGAAATTGTTGCCCGTGGTACTGAAGTTTAGTCCTTTGTAAGGAGAAGAAGGCATTAAAATGGCAAATCGAACACATTCCACAATTTATGTGTTTGAAGATAATTCGGAATTAGCAACAGGCTACAGAAAGGTGTTTCATCATGAAAATTCCCATAATAATTTTCTCTTGCTAATGATTCTTTAAGCTTTACAGGAAAGTTTAAATAAGTCTGCAAGTATTCGAGAATTTATAATGTTACACAATATTATCATAAATTATGGCCAATTAGGGCCAGTCATTTTCGGCTGTCGTTTTCCTGTCATTTTGCCTGTCGTTTCCCTGTCATTTTCTTGTGGTCGCGAAAAAATGACAGACAAAAAATGACAGGGAAAAAATGACACACCTGTCATTTTTTCCCTGTCATATCTTTTCGTAAGGGTGGCCAATCACAGGCATTGTAGAGAATACATATATAAGAACATATATGAAGAAGTGAACTGCAATATTCACGAAACGTCGACAACATTCCTAGTTTCGCACACGATTGAAACTCGCAAAATCTTTAAATTTTAAATTTATTCAATCGATCTATATTTTCGAAATTTCAGGAAACTCATTGATACAATACTCCATGCACATTTTTTCAAATCTCTCGAAAAAGCTTTAGAATCTTTTCGAACGCTCTAAAATATTCCAAATCCTCTGAAACTAATTGAACATACCTTAGAATATTTTGAAATTCTCTTAAAGTTTTCAAATCCTTTAAAAATTTTGGAAATCAATTCAAACATTTTAAAGCTCTTGAAAATGCTTTAGTTCTTTTAAAATACCATAAAATAATTCCAATCCTATGAGCAACATTAAATTACTGAAAACAATTAAAAAATTTCCTAGGATCTTTCAAACTACCCTAAGATATTTAAAATCATTCAGAATATTTTGGAATCCCTTAAATTTTTTTAAGCTCTTCAAATTCCCTTGCAATTTTTAAAAGCATCCCAAAATATTTCCAATTCTTTGAAATTCTTTCAAATTGTTGAAATCCTTTGATTTTTTAAAGATCACTCAAAGCTTTTTGAAGCTTGCGAAAATGTCTTGACATTCTTTAAAACACTCTAAAAGTTCTCAAATCCTTTACCATTTTTTGAAATTCCTCAAAATTATTGAAATCTTTTGGAAATGTCTTGGTGTCTTTTCAAATTCCTTAAATATTTATTTTGATTATTTTAAGATTACTTGAGAGTTGAAACTTTTTGAAGCTTTCGAAAATGAATTGAAATCTTCCAAAATACTCCAAAATATTTCCAACCGCTGAAATCAATTATTATTATTATTATACATTATTTTAATCAATATATTTTTATATAAGGTAAACGTCCCAGTAATCGCGACCTTATTCCCAGTAATCTTGATGCCAATTTTCTTGCTTTTTATTTTATTTGATAGTATATTATGCGCCGAGGTGCATAATGAGGGTCTTTACGCGACAAGCGGCAATGCTCGCAGGACGATCGAAGCCGAGGCAAAGCCGAGGCGAGATAAGGCCTGCGAGCATTGTAAGCGAGTCGCGTGAACTCCCGAATTCTGCTCATTGGCGCATATATTATTTTATATGTCGACGGTGCATTTACAAGTTTTGTTGCGAAAGCGTACAGTCTCGTAATGTTGTACATTACGATACAGCGGAGTGTAATGTGAAGAGTGATCTTCCGCTGTATCGTAATGTACAACATTACGATACTCTACGCTGTCGCATAAAAACGCGTTAATGCACCGGAGTCACATAAATGAATGTAATTTGTATTTGCTATTATGAAATTGTAGAAATAAGTGAGTTTTATCATTAAATGTTACTTTTAACACTTTTTTGTAACAATATATGCAAACTATAACCAAGTTTCACGATTACTGGAACCGCCACGATTACTGGGACATTTACCTTAGTCTATAATTTATAATCTTATAATTTAATATAATATTAAAAATATAATTTTTATATAATTTATATAAGTTTGTATTCTTATACAATAATGAATAATTATAATAAATTTATAAAAATAGTATAATATTTTTTATATAATATATATAATTTTTATATAATAATATATAAATAAATTATAAAAAAATAATATTTGCATATAATATTTGTTCAATTTTTTATATAATCAATTATGATTATTAATCAAGGAATTTTTTAAGAGTAATCTAAAAGTCTCCTGAAATTCCTTCAAATTATTAAAATAAATAACAAATTCGTTGGAATCTACTGAAATTCTTTCAAATATTTTCCTACAATATATCAATTTGAATTCTTTTGGAATCAATTGAAATTTTTTAAATTCTCTGAAATCGTATTAAATTAGTGAAATCAATTACAAATTCATCAAAATCTTTTATAAATCGTCAAAATATTTCAATTTCTTTAAAATCTTTTTAAATTTCTTGCAATTGTTTGAAGACCTTGAAAATTCTTTGAATTAAAAAAAATACCTTATAGTCTTCAAACTTCTTTGAAATGCCTTGAAATTATCAAAATCAATTCCTTGCAGTATCTGTGTTTTTTTTTTAATAGGAGTCCCCCTTAAGAGCGTAAAATGCTCATTTTGAAAATCTTGTTATATTCTAAAATTTTTGATCTGTAGATACACACAGATCTTTGATATACTTCTATTCAAACCAACAAAAAAATTATTATTCGAATGAGTCGCTATAAGGAAATTGAGATTTTAATCCTATAGGGAAAGTAGAACCAAAACGTACACGATTATAATAGAAATCACAGTTACAGAGTGTAAAAATGATTATTTTGAAAATTTCTTGTTTGCGTAAAAAGTTTAAAAACAGACTACCATCACAATTGAGGTTATGGTTCATTACTCACCTTATATATTTTTTACGTATTTCTCCTTCTACAGACTTTACAGTGGAACGGTTGGCAACACTGAGCGCATTACTAAATACGAAAAAACACGTGTCGTATCATCGATTTCGAACTACGATTCGATTCGATTACTATTTCCCACGGTGATCCCGAAAATATCACCTTGATACACCAGAGCTTCGTTATATGCTCGCGCGACTGCACGCGATATTAGCAATTCCTAGAATTGCTCGTCATCACAGTTTCTCAGGGGGCAGGGTGAGAGACGGTTTCGACTCCGCCTATGAAGGGACGCACCGCATTACTCCGCAGTCAAGTAGATTGCGCAATGTCATGCAAACGGTTCAGGCGGCCCTGCCTATTTACGTTTCGCTGCTGGCGATATATGCGCAAGGTTATTTTCAGGCAATCCCCGAGATTGAGCATATAACGAAGCTCTGGTGTATGCGCATGATTCGACTGAATGGCGCTTATTGGTTCTAGTTCGCGTCCTCATTGGTAATTCAAATACAGGCGCGTACTACAGCCAATCAACTACATTACAATTCAAACATGCGCAGATGAAGGCGACTCAGCATCACTCAAATGCATTAGCACACACAGACACACTACTGTTGAGCGTAGCCGATTTGAGCGGCCTACAGTAAAGCAAGCGTTACTCGTTACTCTCGAAAATCGCCAGAATCGAAAACGAAAATATCGTTTAGAGATTTCTTAATAAGAAAACATAGTGAATAACTCTACTCAATACTTCAATACTGTTCTTTTTTTGTTTTGTACAAAATTTTCAGAATAAAAAAATATTCTGAAGAATTATATATGAAAAAAATTACTTTTTTTACATTATTTCTACTATGAAATTTTCTGCTAATGATATTTTTAATTTCTTGAATACCACTAAAAATGATGAGGATCGTACCTGATTAAGCCACCTAGGTTCAAATATTAGATTATTTGTAAGCATTTTTTTTCAGCAGAATAATGCATTGTTTTCGACATATCATTTTTTGAATCAATTATTGAAAAATAATTTGTAATAAAATTTTAGTTTAAATTAATTTTCAATTTTAACGTAGTAATAATTTTTTCAACCTCTCCACATTGATATGTGTAGAAATTACTACCATTTCATGAAAAAACTATATATATATATATATATATATATATATATATATATATATTTATTTATTTATTTATTTATTCATCCATGTATACCTTGCGGTTTTTACATACTTTAACCCTTACAAAAAAATCCCTGAAATCTAAGAAACTATTAAGAAAACCTGTACAAACTCTTAATAATTTACACTTAATAATTTGGTGTCGTAACATCGAGATTCGTTAACTTGAGTTAACATAGGTACTTAAGCTTATACTCTACAAATCACTCGCATCTTGCTTTCCTCTTGCTTCTTTTTCAAACCCCCTAGCATACTCGCAGAGGATGAGGTTCGGTTTTCCACTTAATGTTTCCAATACTAGTTCTTCAAAATCCCTACCTTCCTTCCCACCTGCCCAATCGTTCACCCCTTCCACGCATTTTTTCTCTAATACCCCAATAGCTCCTTTGCATTTTAATATATGGAAAATGTTTTCCTCCTCTTTTTTGCATAATCTGCATATTGTGTTCTCAAATCCTTCATTTCCCGCTTTCCCCACATTCCCGCATCTTAACCGTGCCCACTGTTCTTTATCCCTCTCACTTTTCTTTTCATCCTCCCAGTATTTCTCCCTACCCAATTGGGCTTTCCAGCATTTATATTCTCTACAATATTATGACCTGTCTATTTTCCCCCAATCTCGCTGTATTTCCTGCGAGAAAATCGTCTTGACTCTAGGTTCTTCCTAACCTTCTCTTCTCTCCCCCCTCCCTAAAGCAACTCTGCTGTTACTCCGTCTCCTACATCCCGGCAAGCTTTCTCAAATGTTTTGCCCCAACTCGAGGGGTTTCTATTTTTTATTCCCCTCAACTCTTCCCTCAAACAGATTTTTGGCCATCTCTCATCATCCATTTCGCAAATTCTCATAAGGTACTTGCTTGCCCGCGCCCTAGCCTCGATCTCTAAACTTTGTCTTCCTGCCTCCATTCTCCATATGTAGCCTGGAGTTGTGCTATCAACTCCCATTGCCATTTTAACGAACCTACCTTGCATTTTTTCTATTGATTCTCTTCTAGCCCAGACCCAGATTTCTACGCCATACATCCCTCCTGCTTTCACTAACGTGTCCATAAGATACAATCTTTTACCCAACCTATTAATTCCTGCTCTCTTTAAAACACACAATGCTGCATTCGCGGCAATTCTCGCTTTCCCTGATATTTTCTCCGTGTGCCTTGTACAAGTTCCTCCCGTTGAAAACCAATATCCCAAATACTTAAAACTATTTACTACTTCTAATTCTTCCCCGTCCACATTCCAGCTCTCCCCTTGTGCCCTTCACCCCCCTTCCTAAATATCATTACCTTGGTTTTATTTCCATTAATTTGTAATTTATTATTTTCGATATATCTCTCTAGATTTCTCAGCATTCCCGTGAGCCCCTCCGCGTAGTCCGCCACCAAAGCCACATCATCTGCAAATTTAAGTCCAAAAATTTTGATTCCTCCTGTTACTGTCCCTCCCACATTTCCTTTTCCCCAAGCCTCATCCATATCTCCTATAAAAATTTTGAACAACGTCGGACTGAGTGGACACCCTTGCCTGACGCCCCTGTTTGTAGAGAACGAGTTCGTATTCCCTTCACTCGTAATAACCTCATTCCATGTTCTGCTGTATATCTTTCTAATCATATCTAACATTCTACCTTTTATCCCTATTTACTTTAATTTTTCTACTAGTATCCCTCTATCGACTGTATCAAATGCCTTCTTGAGATCTACAAACGCCGTATACAGTTTACCGCCCTTCGCCTTGAGTTTGTTGTTAATCAGCGAATTGAGAACCCACACATGATCCCGAGTAGACCTTTTCCTCCTAAAACCTGCCTGGCTTTCTTCGTACTTCCCTTCCCTTTTTAGCCAACCTCTAAGTCTCTCATCTAAGATTGCTGTTAGGATTTTATACCCGGCATCCAGGAGTGCCACTCCTCTATAATTTCCCGTTTCATTTTGATCGCCCCCTTTATGTATGGGAAATATCTGCGCTTTTTCCCAGCCTCGAACCAATTTCCCTTCCATCCAGAACCCATTCAGTATCCTGTGTACCTCTAAAGCCCAAACTTTCGGTAGCCATTTTATGAAATCTATGGCGATGCCGTCTTCACCTGCTGCTTTTCCTTTCCTTAATTTGTCTACTACTTTCACTACTTCGTCAAACGAGATTTCCCTATTTATTTCCAAGTCTAAATCGCCTCCCTCACCACCTATCTTTTCTTCCTCTCCTTCTACTTGCTTTTCTCCCTCTTCCTGCCACCCCTCTGTTTCCTCATGTACCATGTCTGTTTGTCCCCTTTCCTCTATTCCCTTATGAGTTTCTGGATTTTCTGATTCAATATCCTGGCCTTCCAGCAGCTTCATGAAATGCTTCTTCCACTGAGCCTTTTTAATTCCATTCCCTTTAAATCTCCGTTTTGGTCTAAACTCCCCTATTGCCCCCCCCCCCCCCCCAAAAAAAATCTCCCATAGTTTTACTATTCTTCACCTTCTCCCATTTCTTTTTTCTTTCCCGCTTATTTCTGTCTTTGTGGTATTCTTTTGGTTTCCTCCTACTCGCTTTGTAGTCCTCATGTTCCCTATTTCCTTTTGTCTTCAAATATTTTTTCAACTGGTTAAAAGTGTTTTTCATCATTTTCTTTTCCTCCTCATCTCTTCCTTTTAACTCCCTTTCCCCTTTTGTTCTTTTCGTCTTCTGCTTTCTAGTCATGCCTACCCTTTCTGCTACTTTTTTTATGTTCTCTATTAGTCTGTCCCACATATTTTCCCACTCCCCTTCGTTTCCGTTACGATTTCCTTCCCGATATATTCTATGATCTCCATATATACTCCTTGCTCTTACTCTCATCCCACACTAATCTATAAGCTACTTGCTCTCCTTCTATTTCTGGTCCCTGTTCATGTTCTCTTTTCTTTCTATTATTCTCTCTAGCTCCTTTCCCCGCTTTCCCCTTCCCAGTTATCTTAAAGGTCACTGGAAAATGATCTGATTCCATTCTCGTTACCACCTCGATATCTTTTATATCCGAAACTCCGATTTCCTCAGACTCAATTATGTAGTCGATAACCGACCCCCCATCCTCCCCGAGATGCGTCCACTTCCCTTTGCAATCGTTACCAATCCTTCCATTCATAATCATTAGTCCCATTTCCTCACAAAATTTTAACAATTTGATTCCTTCCGTGTTTACAGTTTTGTCTTCGGATTCCCTAATTTTATGAAAGTTCGTAGCTAAATCTGTGTCCATTTTGCCACCACCTATCTCCTCTCCTATCATCGCATTCCAGTCCCCCAAAATAATTACTCTCTCTCCTTTCTCCTGCATGTTTTCTACAACTTCTCTTATTTTTTCCGTTACTCTTGAAACCCCTACATTATTATAAATAGATACAATATTCACTTTATTTCCCCATTTGCCGAGTCTATCTGCACTAATCATAATTCCAAGCTCCCACTCAACCATTTTCACATTCCCACACACATTCTTACGCACACCGATAAGCTGATCCCCCATTGCTCTACCCTTCTTTTTCTTTCTAACCGCGGCTTTGGTCATCCACATAATATCCTTGTCAAGCGAGTCTAAAAAAAACACCCTCGTTTTCCTTCTCAACCCATGTCTCTTGCACTACCACTATGTCGAAGGATTTTAGGACACTCCACACTCCTTTAACCTTTCTACCCCCAGCAAGATTCCACACAACACCTTTAATATCCCCACTCACCGCCTCTGCCCCCTCTTCTTGCACGAAAGGGCTTCTTCTCCACTCTGCATTCTTCCTCGATCCATGTGAAAATGCTGTCATTGATTGTCCAACTTATATAGCTAGAACTAGCTTGAAAAAACTATATATATTTTCTCATTTTTTTCAGATTTTCAACAACGATAAAATCTACCATACTACTGTGATATCGCGATCTTCAATATTAATTTCTTGGAACCGAATTTTTGTTTTGAACAGTTTTTATTCTAATTCAGCATCCCCACATCTCATGAGAGAAATTTTATTTTCGCAAAAAATTTAAATTTGAATCACTATTCAACGTTTGTCTCATCTTAAAATAGTGATTTCGATTTAGCATTTGATATATTATTACGATGATTAAACTATGTTTTATTCATATATCAGTTATGTAAATGAATCTTGCGTCTCAAATAAAGTGAAATGATGATAAAATCAAACCAAAAATTTCATTCTAAAACATTTTTTCAAGTCCTAATTTTCAATAATACAAATTATGTACCTTTAAAAATTATAATTCAATTCTTTTTATAATAATACATATAAATTACTAATAATACATTTACTGTGAGAGTTAATACTTCTGAGCAAAATATTTTTCCCAAAGCTCGTTAAAAAATAGTAGATATCATCTGTAAAAGATTAATAAAAAAAATTAAACATTTATCATAATTTCTTAGCTCGCCAAGTTTTTCTGAGAGGAAACGGTTGACCAAGAGTTAGTCAGAAAAATCCAAGCGGTTCCGTAGCTCACTTGACTAACGCGTGCGCTAGATTTAGGGTTTAGGATAGGTTTTAGGTAGGTAGGTAGGTAGGGTTTTATTACCGAGCGGGGGCGATCTTTCAAAGCGTTTAAGCGTGCGATCTTTTGGTAAGACTGTTCGTGCAATTGTGTAAGAACAATCGGAAATTAAGTGCAGTCATCATACATAAAAAAATGTTCTTCTTTTCAAATCGATCGACATTTTACATCATTTTTTGTCTGTCGAAAGTTTCGAGCTAATCTATTTGTAAATCGTGTATAGAATGCATGCAGTGCATATGTGACGTGCACCGAAGAAATGCGGCTTACTCTGAAAAGTGAGATTTTTCAGGGCGAGCAGTCGAAGTCGGCCGGATAGACGCGACTTTTAGGAGAGAGGGAAGACTCACGAAATCTTCCCTCTCCACTTACCACTGCATTCGCACGAGGAAAGAGATAGGCCGTAGACGCGGCTCACGGGCGGGTATAGATGAGACGCGGGGATGTAGTGGTGAGTGGTGGGAGGCGTTTCACGGGATCTCGCGAGAAAGCCTGATTTCTCGGGTACCTCATAACTCAATTATTAGCAATAATGGCGTTCGAAAATTTTTTTCGATGGTCTCATCAAAAAGAGCAACTTAAAAACTATCGAAAGGTGTAAAACCCTCAATTTAGATTTTTGTAGAGTAGGCCCCCTTTCTTCGGCGCACGTCACATATGTATATTTTCAGAACGCAATTATAAAAATGGCGTGTTTTCGTGCCTCCATGGGCTAATGAAAAAGCACGCTTTTTGAGCGGTGCCTGACGGTGCGTTAGATGAGTTACAAAATAGGGTTCAGTTAGCACGGCGTGACGTAGAGTTCAAAAAAGAGCTTTGTTTGTGCATGCCCGAGTATTTTCGTAACGCTAGAGTTGGCTAGAGAGAGATCATCGTAGACAAAGATAGAAAGAGAATTCATGGCGGATTAGTAAATCGATTTTTCTAACGAAGAGTATAGCGTGTTCTTATCGCCTCGCACATTATACTTTGTTGTCTCATTCACGCTGATTTTGCATTTTTCCATGGAGACAATGAAATCACGCCATTCATGATTTTGTTCTGAAAAGTCGTCTCCGGTTTGGGCGCCTACGGCGCCCTTACGTACGACTCGTTACAAAAACATTGCGCTCGTTTCAAAAAGGCCGTCAGTCCGCACTAGCTACGAAATGTACTAATATACATATGTGTGAACAGTTGCCAAGTGGTGCAGAGCATCCTACTATTTCAAATTGTCCATCCTACTCTTTTAAAAAGTCAGTTTAACTCACCTGAACACAAAATAGTATTTCAACAAAATTCACGGTGAAAAGCTGAGCTTCAATTTGAGATAGTTAGAACTACTGGTTTAGAGAGGTCTTCTAATGAGCCACTTTATTTCGAATTACATAGTAAAGTTATAATAAATTTATATATATTTTTTTTTTTATACCATTAAGCCGTTTCCCTTTCGGCGAGCCTCTAGGGGTAGACGTGACACTACCCGATTCGGGTAGTATTTCTAGGTGGATAGTTTCTTGTAGTACATAACTACAAGTGTGGGCTCACCACACCCACGACCGCCAACAGCAACGCAGTAGTATTATTCTCGAACGGTCACCCATTCAAGTACTAACCGTGCCCAACACTGCTTAACTTCAGTGATCTAACGGGAACTGGTGTTTCCAGCGTGGTATGGCCGCTGCCTATATGGTATATTTAATTTATAATAACTAAAATATGCATAATATTGATGATATTCTAGAAAATAAAATATTGTTATACATGATTTATTTAATTTATTTTAATCATTTATTGATAGCGTAAATGATAATTTAGCCTAACGTATTAATTATTTAAAATAATAATAAACAATCATTATTTCGTAGCCTAATCGCCAGTAAAATCATACAAACTTAATTTTTTTCAATGATTTATTCACACATCAAGCACTTTTAATGTTTAAAAATTGTTAATGTTTTATGGAAATAAATATTGGGATGTAACGAATTGAAATTCATATCCGACAAAAATGAAAAAAAATTCAAGTTTTGGATGGCCAAGGTGTTAAGGTGACGAGACGAAGTTACAACAACATAATAGGAAGTTACATCAGAAGTTCGACCCCGGCGTATGTACGAGAGATTTGCGGAAACTTATTTCTTCATTTTCCTGTGAACAAAAACTTTTTTATATTTCTCATTAACTGCAAAATCTATATATTGGACTCTTATGGCATGAAAAATAACTATATTATTTAATTATGAATGATTTTTTATCAAAATAGCCGATCTGTCTAGAAACTAGTCTATCCGAGCGTTACATCCCAATTTAGCCACTGGACAGTCAGCCTGTGGCGCGCCAGTGTCGACTCAAGGCGGACTAGAAAGAAACAGTACAGCGCCACAAAATTTTTCCACACGGGTACGCGAGTGAATATATCCCTTTGGTGCCTTTCTAGAAAATTGCACCCGCGCTCAGAAAAACCGAAAATTAAATATATATATATATATATATATATATATATATATTATTTAAAAAAAGGGTTAAACAATCACCGCAGGGTCCGACTTGGAGCAACTGCCATCCAATAAAAATGACAAAATCTCCCAGCAGGACCGCGGTAAATCACACCTATGACAACGTCTCATGTCCGTGAGATGAGTGGTCACAGGGCACGATGAAATCACAACGACAGGCCGGTGTGATTTACCGCGGTTCTACTGGGGTCTTTTTTTAGATGGCAGTTGCTCTCGCAGTGGGACCCTGCGGTGGTTGTTTGACCCTTTTTCTTAATTATATATGAAAAGTGATAAAAATCATTACATTATTTAGAACATCAATTCACTCGCATGTTGGAAAATAAAACTGAAATCTATTTGAAAATGGACAGTTTACTGAAAAGGCGTTCTTTAAAGAAGTAATCATTTTCTTCGAGTTGAAATCACAATGTACTCAACGCCACGCAGTTAATCACTAAATATTTTTCTTTTTCGCTTTATGAAGGGGAGAGAAAAAATGAAAAGAGCACCCTCGCTTAAACTCATATTCAGTATACAAATGCAAATGTCCAAATCTACTTATACAAATTCAACATGATGCGGTTCTGAAATAAAATGAAGAATCCCTTCTAGGTTTCCTCTTCAGTTAACAGTCTGAAGGTTAAATTAAAAAAAATTTATAATTATTCTTCTTCAGCAACCCGTTCTCTCGTTCAGGACCTTATTCCAAATCCTACTAAGGTTTGTGGGTCAATGTATTCATGATTGAACAAATTTATATGGAATCATTAGAATTTTAACAAACTTAAGTTATTTCAATAATTTTCAACAGAAAATATATAAAATTCAAGAATTTTGCATTTTAACGTTTACTATAATTGTATATAGTTTCAAATTTAAACCGTGAAAAATTGATACCTACATTTAAAGTTGAACAATTCCAGACTAGACCTTCAAAAATGAGATAATTTCAAATTATTAGCGTTTGAATTTAAACCATTCTGAATTGAAGCCTTCAAAAGTGAATAATATATTTGTTTTGCAATTGTAGATGAAATAAATAATTTTGAATAATCAATAATTAATTAATCCGGCAACGCCGATACCATGCTGAAAACAACAGTTCTCGTAAGATCACTGAAGTTAAGCAGTGTTGGGTGCGGTTAGTACTTGAATGGGTGACCGTTCGGGAATAATGCGTGCTGTTGGCCCGTCGTGGGTGTGGTGAGCCCACACTAGTAGTACTAGTAATAAATAATCCACCTAGAATCACTACCCGAATCGGGTAGTGTCACGCCTACCCCGAAAGGGAAATGGCTTAATGGTACAAAAAAAAAAAATAAGCTAAGCTCAGAGTGCTTATTTGTAAACTTTTTTCCGTCGCTTTGTTTAAGAGAAAAATATTTTTTTTTAATTGGAGCCACGAAAGCACTCATTCGAATTTGAATAATGTGACATGAAAGTTGACAGGGATTCTGAAAATGTTCAAGTCAATGTACAATTAGCTACTAAACATAATTGGCACATAATTTGCATAAAAATGTTATACCAAGTTATGCTAAGTTGTTTTGGGGAGAGTACTTTTTCAATTAATACGTTTTTCTAGAAGGATCTGCATTTTTTACGCTCTAGTGCATATGTAAATTGATAGTTAGTGGAAAAGTGAAGTTTCGTTATTAAGTATATTTTTGCGGGGTTCCTGCTAATGAGTTTTACAAAAACCTCTTTTAACAACAATGAACATATATTCCCTAATTCCGACTGTTATTGTTGACGTGGAAAAAACGATCAAAAATGCATACAGAAAAATTATGTGACCCTTTTAACGTCACAGGGGACCTCCAATCGATATAGTTACAAAAATGTAAATTTCAACATTATATTAAAAATAATAAACAACATGCAAAACATATTGTATTGGCGTATATGAAATACGAACCTTACAAACTATATAAGATAAATTAATTGGAAAAGTGATATCTGACATCAGAAACAACCATATTTGTAATTCAAATTTCACAGTTTCGTGGTACAAAAATATGAAAAGGTTTCGAAAAAAAAAGACTTGCAAACAGAATAATTTGGAATGCAAGCATTTAAAACTGTGCTACATATTTTAAATATTCCAAACTAAAAGCATTGAAAATAACAAATTTTGAATTTAAGTTTTAAAAACTAAAAGCTTTACGTTTGAAATATTCAACATTACATCATTTTAAATTTAAATGCATCCAAACTTGTACAATTTCAAATTGAAAGTCTTCAAAACGTTCAACGCAAAGTTTCAAATTTTTAATTGAAAACGTTGCAGAAAATGGTATAATTTCATTCTTTGTGGGTGATTTTAAACCAATCTATTTAAATTATTACATTTTACAGAAAGGAAAAGAAAACAGTTCAATATTTTTGTTTAAATGCATTTCTAACCATAGCTAATCTTGTAAAGAACATTTGTTCTAAAATAATTTAAAAAATATGGAAAGAAGTCTTTTAAGAAATTGAATTCAAAAAATATTCTGGAACTCAATCAGTTTTTAATCTAATACAGCTCGTAATACAGTACAGGAAATCGATACTATTGTACAGGAAATCGACTTTTTTATCACATATTGCTTATTACTCTGTTATCCAATTTTTAATTATTGAGAAGATAGATGTATGTATAGGTGTAATACACTGCGTATAGCACCAAAGTCTCAGTAAATCTTGAATTTTGAATTTCATGTGGAAAAGCCTGACAGTTCAGCAATCATCAAAGCTTGTTGCGAATCTGTCGAATTTAAATGACCTTAACTTGAAATTGCTTAAATTTGAAGGACCAGATTAAAAAAATTAGTTCGTGAAGTGAGCGGCAATTGCCTTCACTTAAGGATTTCGGAAGGAAGGGTATATAATTTATTTGCCTATATAGGCATTTGGGGTCACTGAATCCGAATATAGTGTCAGATTTTCGAAAGTCAAGATGGCGGATCCAATATGGTAGCCAACATTTTGAAAAATGTTAATTTTTTGCCATATTGGATCCGACATCTTGAGTTTCGAAAATCTGACACTACGTTCGGATTCAGTTACCCCCAAACTCTACGTACCGGCAGTTTCATACAGTTCCAAACATTATTCAAAAGGTTGGCGGTCATATTGGATCCGCCATCTTGAATTTTGAAAATCTGACACTAGATTCGGATTTAGTGACCCTAAAAACCTATGTGCGGACAATTTCACCAAGTTCCAAACACTTTTCAAAATTTTGGCCGCCATATTGGACCCGCCATCTCGAATTTCGAAAATCTGACACTATATTCGGATTCAGCGACTCCAAAACCCTGTGTTCGGACAATTTCATTCAGTTCCAAACATTTTTTATTTTGGCCGCCATATTGGATGCGCGATCTTGAATTTAGAAAATCTGACACTAGATTCGGATTCAGCGACCCCAAAAACCTACTTACGGACAATTTCATCAAGTCCCAAACAATTTTGAAAACTTTGGCCGCCATATTTGATCCGTCATCTTGAATTTCGAAAATCTGACCCTAGATTCGGATTTAGTGACTCTAAAAACCTATGTACGGACAATTGCACCAAGTTCCAAACACTTTTCAAAATATTGGCCGCCATATTGGACACGCCATCTTGAATTTCGAAAATCTGACACTAGATTCGGATTCAGCGACCCCAAAAACATATGCACAGCCACTTTCACCAATATTCGTTGAACTTTTATGATGAAAACCAAAAGTATAATGTCAAATCACACGATTTTTATGCACCGATTTCTCGCGATTTCAATATGGAAAAAATCATGAAAAAAATTTTTTCTCAAAATTTTCATATTTTTTTACATAAAAGCCGCCATATTTAATTTTCTGGATGAGACATTTCAATTTTGAGCTCAGATTCTGAAAGAGCATACCCGAAAATAGTAGGGAACAGGGTTTTAGTTCAAAAATTCCCACTCCTTAATTTTAATAATGAGGCTTGAATATGAATAAAAAAATCGGAGTTCTTCGTCGTTAATGGGTTAACAACAAATTTTTTATTGTATACGTATTTTATTGTATGTAATAACAGTTTACAATAAAATTATTACAATTTTCAATATTATTAAAAATTGTTCGTAGATCCTGTGTTGTTGTAAACACCAAGGCTGTCTTCTGGGACCCGGTTTTCGCAAGAAACCAGGATCTGCAGATCCGTCCTTTTTCCGTGATTTTGGGAAACATTTTTGACCGGATCTGCATTTTTTATAAAAAATTAACAATTTATTAATTTTTTTGCAGAATTGAGAAGATCATATGTATATGTAAATTACCCAAGAAGAATCAATTTTTTTTTTTAAGTCATTTAAATAAGCGGACGACAGACGAATAATTATTTAAACATTTTTCATCGATCATCTCCATTTGCTCTTTTCGTAGATCCTACTTCCTTAATCTTAATATAAGGCAAATATGCTCTTGCATTGGTCACGAGATGGAAAATCTCGTGAGGGGACGTCAATAGTGTGATTTGAGCAAATTTCCTCGGGCCTGTGCAGGTCTGGTTTAAACTTCCTGTGCGTTTGCCTAACGTGGAGCTGGAACTAAACGTACGGACTCTCCGTACGTTTAAACTCTGCCTTTTTTTAACTCGAACTATGGCATCTTACGGATCATCTAAATTTATAGGATTTTCTGTAAAAATAGGAATATTGTATAATTTCCATGTAGAGTTTACCGAAAATTTAAGCAAATTTGATCGAAACTATATCCGTAAGTCTGTAAAATCCATCTAACTGAGAAGTCTGTCTGTAAATTCTACAAAACCTTTTGGTCTCAAAATTTAAATCAGTGAGAAATGGGTCACTGAATAAAATGGAGTAAAGATTTAAAATTTTTTATTGTGAAGAGCAGATTACTCATTGCATGAAATTTTACTAAAAGGAAAGAATAGAGTAATTTTCATTTTGGCTGATTTATTAGCATAGCTTTTTTGTTAAATGCATACCATTTGAGGGCATTTGTTGACAAAATCAGCCCCTGAGGGTGTCGGATATTGGTTGCATCTGTAATTGTCGACACAATACAAATATTTCGGCACCACCGTATCCGCGTGTCGCACCAGGGTAGTTTTGTTAACGAGTCAGGCACTTCCTCGTATAAACTATAATGGGAGCCCGGTGAGGTTGGCGTCCACTTTGTCGCGAGCCTTCCTCACAGGCAATGCAACATTGTGTTACGTTGCTCATTGTGATGGTCACGTTGCTTCAAAAGGTCTCTACAACGCATAGGTCACTGGAATGTCAAAGAAGTTTCGCCCAAATTCGAGACTAATATGAACCACCCTTGAACCTACACGTACCAAATATGTACACGTATATAATGATATATGTATAACCACGACTTTGCTGACTCTGAAACTCTGGATTCTCTACAGGTCTACACTCTACAGTCTACTTCTCTGCAGAATTCTCACCTAACCTTGAAAGTCTCTCTTCCTTGCTTCCTTTGAACGAGCTTCAAAGCGTTTCACCAATTCATACCAACTATAAACCTATTATACTATGCATTAAACAAAGTCTTTCGTTAGAATTCAATGAGAACTCCCAGATTTTCTGAGGATGCAATAACTATACAAGTATACATATAACTCTGTTAATAAAGGCATTTCGCATAAACCCTTGAAACTGTTGACTGTTAAAATTGGAAAGTGATAATGATGATTGAAAGTAATATGCGTAATGCATAGGGTTACCAGACGTCCGCTTTTCAGCGGAGATGTCCGCTTTTTTTGTCCCGTGTTCGCTTGTCCGCTTTTTATGTGAAATGTTCGCTTTTTTCTCGATCAGACCGATGAAATATAAGGTTATACATATTATCATCTTTTTAGTATGGATTTAGCCTATATCAATGAAATGAAAATGTATTATTTTTTATTTTAATTTTTTCATTATTTCAAATGTTTAAATTTTTCTTTCTTCTTTCCAATTTATATAGGGGTGGGGGGAGGGGGTTGTAGAGTGTCCGCTCTTCTCACTTGGACCATCTGGTAACCCTAGTTCACTTAGAATTCACATTAAGCTACTTTGCAATCACAGTGTTTTACTCCGTTAATTCTACATGTTTTGTTTTTCATCGGTCAATTGTTTATTCCTGAACTTGAAAGTTTCACATTTAAAATTGTGCAAAATTTAAAGTTCCAAAATTTTTAAATGTTTGGTATTTTCAATTATTAAATTTTGAACGTTTTTATTTTAAATTAGAAATATTATAATTTTGAAGAATATTTTTATACATATAATTTAATAATTTTTAGGTCTCAGAGTTCAAATTGTTTGAAAAAGGCCATTATTTTTTGCACCCTCGATACGCCTATCGATTCTACAAACAAAACTGTTCACTTGAGGACATTTAAAAATAATAGCTTTGATATCCCAGGTCGAAAAGTTATATATAGTTTATACATATTGGATACAATTTTACATCATTTTGTCCACTATATGTATAAACTGTATTATAACTTTTCAATCTTAAAGGTTTGGATACCGAATGTATAAAGTCTTACCGGATTTTTTTTATAAAATCATTTTTCAAATATAGAAAAATAAACGCTGGTGCAGTTTACCTCATAAATATTTTATATTTTTCACTCTACCCCAAAGTGGACCTTGGCGCATTTGGTACAAGCTTTAGGTACAATCAGAGTGAAACCTGCCTAGAATAAATTTTATTTCCACCTTTTCCAGAAGATAAAAGTAGTACGTGCTAGTATCAATGAAGAGCTAGATTTCCCGGTAAATAACCATATACTTACCTGGACAACACGATTTCTTCGACAAAAACTGTCCCGTCTGAAAGTTAATACAGAACACAATAGCCTGCTTCATGGCATATTTGGCTATTCATCTATTCTCTAAGTCTATTCCTATTGGGACATTGGGTCGCGGGCCCCTAAATCGCACACCTGGACCTATGCTAACATCCTAACTAAAGCTCACTCCTTGACAGGTACAAACTTGAATTTGTTACCGGCTGTTTCGCCTAAATCTTTATAACCGCTAACCTTTCAAAAGAAGCAACAGTAGCATCTTTCTGCGTTTTTAAAATAGGATGGTCAGTGACTCAGTGGCCACACGCTCTGCTTTTAGGTATTTAAAGTTTAGCTGACAATCTCATATTTTCTGTAATCTATGCAATATTCTTTAATTTTTTTTGCTTTTATTTAATTTACTTTTTACTTTGATTTTTTTACTGATTTATTTATTATCAAGAGTAGAAACGTTTCTGCAATTTTTATATCTTTCTCTATTTAATTATATATGTGAAGAATAATAATATGATTATAGGATATTAGCACAGAAGAAACAAAATGTAATCTTTACAGCGATTTCAGAGTAATCTTTACCTGCAACAAAAATTAACTTCACGTGTTCAGATTTACCCACCACATGGGAAATGGTTACCATGTCAACTCTATTAAATCTTGTTTTGTTTCGATACGAAAAAAATTAATTTTATCTACTTGAAAGTTACCCGCAACAAAAATTCACTTCTGTTTTTTCTGTGAGGGACTAGACTTAGGGATCTAGACTTTTACAATAATAATGGCAAATTAAGTAATATATACACCTTTTTTAATTAAAAATATGAAATGGGACGTAAAGAAGGCCTCGAATAAAATGTTTACAACTATATATTTATATTGAATACATCGTATTTCGTAAAGTGTATTAATACTAAAATGTTGCAGATATCCTGCCTTATTGGTGAAAAGACTATACGATACGGCCCCAGTCTTCTCAGAAAAGGGAGAACTATATTTCCTCACTCTTAAAATTGTTGTAGATTTTTTTTTAAATCGGTACAGATCGCATCAAAATTACTGGAGAACAGTTAAAAAAACTATTCAAATATCTATTAATTAAACGGGATAGTAGATGAAGATTCAAACATTTTCGTCGATTTTCCCCGTTCATTAATTTTGCAGGTACGTCTTTTTTACTTAAAAGGACAACAATAACAAATAAACAGAGATCAATTTAAATTTAAATTTATTCACCATATCATTTTTCAATATAATCTTTTGTTATGTTATTCCAGAAGTTTGCTATAAGAAATATAAACATTACATTTATCAATTAATATAAAATAATCTTAATTATTACACTCTTATGCGGGTTACTTATAAATAGTGATCAGTAGACTACATGATGTACAGATATAGTTCTTATTTGAAATGAAACGCATCCTAGTTCCTATTGTCGGATTCGAAGATTAGATTAAAAGAAATCGACGATTTACTCGACAAAATACTGGTTCCCACTCGGTAATTGGTTCCTTTACCCTGTCTGCATTTTATGCAACAAGAAAAAAACGTTGATTTTTAAACATCCTACAAGACTGTCATAACAACTTTTTAAATTTTCTTCAAACATCGAAAATTCAAATTTTGATCACACAAAAAAATAAACAAAAAATCCAATTTACGGTAAAACTAGACAAAAGATGAAAATAGATAAATAGTTAATAATCACTTTTAGACAGGACGCGTAGTTTTTGTTTTATTCGTAAAAAACAACATTTAAAAATGAAAAATTAAATTTTTGGACAAACGACACGAACTATGAAAAAAATGAATTGATAAGAGTTGCTCATCTGAAAAAGACCTATAAATTTGTCATTACTCATTTTTTGATAGGACACGTAGTTTTTATTTCAATCGTAAAAAAATAACAATGAAGATAAAAAAATTAAATTGTTTGGAAAACGACACAAGGTACAAAAAAAAAATTAAAGACAAAAGTTGTTCACCCAAAAAGGATCTACAAATTTTTTATTAATAATTTTTAGATAGAACGAGTAGATTTTCTTTTAATCGTAAAAAAACAAGATTAAAAATATAAAATTTAACTTTTGGAAAAACGACACAAAAGACGAAAATAAATTAAAAGACAAAAGTTGTTCAAGTTAACCAAAAACAATCTACAAATTTTTTAGAAACTCTTGTTATAAAAATATATTAAAAATGAAAAGATTAACTCTTTTGAAGAAAGACACAAGCTTCAATCACATTTTAACAAAATATTCGCCTAAATTATAACGACTTTGTTCAAAGCCATTTTACGTTAGGATGCGTATTTTTAGTTTGAATCGTAAAAAATAACATTGAAAATAGACAAATTAAGATTATGGACAAACGACACAAAATGCAATTGTTTTTTGCTTATAGGATGAACACTTTTTTCAATTATTAGCACAAGGAAATGAAAATACATACGTATGTTTCAATACCAATGCATATTATGAATTGTAAAAATATAAATTTATTGAAATGATACGTTTTCCAGAGTAGTTCACAATAAAATTAAATGCCCATCTACACACTACCATTTTCCAACAGAGCAAGTCACGCCTACCCCGAAAGGGAAGCCGTTGTGTAAGGATAACAGCGATAAAAACAAACTGCAAACTACACAACGCTTCTAATTTTGTACCTACATCATTGCAAACGATTTCTAACATCGTAATAAATTAACTTATAACATCTTTATATCATCAGTCACTTGACTTAGTCCGTGGCTATGGCGAAAAACCGTGTTCACCCGAGAAAAAGTTTAAACCAAACAAAAAAATTGCAATATCTGAAGAAGCAATCCCAGGCCGAGGTACATAAATAAATTTAATATACATTTGATATAAAAGTGTTGCAGATAATGTAGAAAAGTTCGAATTTTTGACAAAATCGAGTGCGAAGCACGAGATACGTGATGGCAATGTATTCGTTAAAGCCGAAGGAGCTTTTACAAAAAAGAATTCACAATCACCAAATTACAGCTGTCGATGCTTTGACCTTTAATTTTAAAAGGTCTGTGCACAAATGTGGTGGAAATACAATGATCGAGCGCGTAGCACGAGGTAAAAACATTATCGAGCGCAAAGCGCAAGAACCAACAGTCACGTGCCCTACTCTCTAAATCTGAATCAGCGATAAGTATACCGCTTATTCAAATCAGCGTATATACGCTGCTGAAGCAGCGAAATTTAGCTGCTGATCAGTGACATTTCACTAATTAGCAGCTGAATTTCGCTGATTTGCCAGCGTATATACGCTGATTTGAATATAACATCATTATTGTCTTTTAATATTCTACCATTCCTTTAACGTTTAAACATAGATACATTTTTGTAATAGCAATCATGTACTTAATTTAAAATTATGTCATTGTAATACTCTAAATATTTCGACTGTCCCAAAGAATAAGTCACTAACCAATTTTTCCGAAAACAGAGCTATCAACTGTACTATGCTTCGCTAGCGTGTCGTATCTCCATTTAAAAATACAAAGAGATACGACACTCTAGCGAAGTAAAATACAGTTAATACACTCTGTATACGGAAAACTTTGTTAGTGACTTATTCTTCTGGACAGTCGATTTGTCATCCCAGGTCGAAAAAGAAAAATGTTTTGGCTGCAAAACCTGTAAATTTCTCTAGATTATTCAGTGGCGGATTTAGGTATTTGCCGTCTTTAGGCTAACAGAAATGAACTACTCGATTTTAAATCCGCATGTAGTTATCAAATTTTGTCGCTTCCTCTCCCCAAACTTTGCCTAGACTGCAGCATATGTAGCCTATATGGGAAATCCGCCACTGAGATTCTTGTAGATGTAATTTTTCGTACATTCTTGTAGGAAATTAAAACTACGATAAAATACAACAATATACCATAAAATACAAAACTAGCTGTGAATTCTATCTCGAGTGTTTCCACTTGGTTTGTATTTATAATTATAGGGTGCTCACTTCAGGAGCACTTTCCTTCCCGTTAGCAAATGTATTTGCTTCCTCAAAGAGGAAGCATTAGTTATTTTTTTCAATAATAGACAAACTAAAGTCTTCATTTTGCTCGATTTGAAAATAGAAATTAACAAGCAAAAAAAAAATTACAAAATAATATAACAAATTTGTAAATGCAAAGACAAATCAAATTTTGTATTCGAAATGATAATTTTTCGAGCTGCAAAAGGGAAGGGAAAAGTTCATTCGCACCCTATCCCTTTCCCAGCTTTATGATTTCTTTACAAAAAATGTCAGAATTATTCTATTTGAAAATTTATGATCTAAAGATTCTAAAGGTCTTTTCTATTCATGCGTTAACTTTGAATTATGTCGATGAAGAAAGTTTTCCCGTTTGAAACAGATGATTCAAATATTATAAATGAGCATAACTTCCTTAATCCTCAATAACGTATATTTATATTTTAGATCAATAGATTTGCCTCGAATCAAGGAATCTTTTCCGTTCTTGCATCAATTTAGTATTATATAAGTGAAAAAAGTTTTACAATGAAAAATCGTGTTTTCAAATATTATGCATTACCACAGCTTCCTTACTCTTCAATCAAATGTAAAATAATATTATAGGACTATAGGTCAATCGATTCGTCTTGAATTAACACAACTTTTCTATCCTCGCATCAACTTTAAATTATGAGAATGAGAAAATTTCCATTATGAAAATCGATTTTGAAAATATATAAATTACCATAACTTCCCTACTCTCTGATGAAATTTATTAATATTGTAGGTCAATCGATTCGTCTCGAACCAAGGAACCTTTTATTTTTTTGAATCAACTTTGAATTATGTTGAAGAAAAAATTGTTACCATCAAAAACCGATTTTTACCAAGGAATCTTTTATATTCTTGCATCAACTTTCAATTATGCTACTGAAAAAAGTTTTACTATAAAAAACCGATTTTTAAAATATTATTGAGTACTACAAAAAATGCAATAAATATTTTTAGAAATCATTGTAGTAGACATTTTTAAATTCAGGAAGATTTAATTAAATGAATTAAAATTTTTTGGAAAATGTTACCATTACAAAGCTTCCTCTATGAGAATACAAAAGTAATAAATTCGTCCCAATAATAACAAAAAAGTTGTACTTTCCTGTAATTTTTGTTATAATTTATTGTATTTATTTGTAGATTTCTGTAGGAATGATTTTAGTTTCTTACGATTTTTTGTAAAAATTTTTCCCACAAGGGTTATCAAAGAAATTTCTTTAAAATATTTCTTCTGGTGTCTATTTATAAGATATTTTCTCTGAAACTAATACGTACTTGTATATTTAAAAAATAATCGAAAAATACGAAAAACTCAAATCATACATATATTTGATGCTCGCAACCTCTAACATTTTGTTGTTTTTAATTATTTTAATTAATCAATTATTCTCCTTATTAAAATTAAGAGAGTATCTTTTTATCCATAGAGACAAACCCTTGCATATCTTTATAATGGAAACAACATCCAAAATTTTTAAATATATATAATAGTATTAAATATTTAGAGTCTCTTATGTTTATTTTGTTATGATTTATAACAGATGACCTGCTCCGTTGTACGGTCGTCTCACCTTTCCCAACGTCTGAGCAATATTTTGACCCTACACACAATTTTTAGAAACATACATGGGTCCAACGTGAACTCATGATTTTCGCGCGACAATTTACACAACCGAAAATTCGTGGAAATGTGTGGCAAAAAGTTTAATGCGAATTTACAAGATTCCAAGTAGAAAAAAAAAACGAAAAATGTGTACTTTGCACAGAAAAAACTAAGGGATCAGTAATGCTGCGGCTCAAGTGAAACTTGGGATCATTTAGAACTTAGGCTCTAAAGGAACTCTTATTTAGGGTTCCTTTTTAGTTTGTTCATATCCGATAGACGGCCATCGGCGGTTGCCGACGTTTTCAACTGCGCATGTGCCGAGAAGCGCGGGCCTATTTGAAAGCAATTTGGTTTCTTCATTACATTTTTTCCAGTGCAATATTATTTAATTCCAATTATAAAGCATAATGTGCATAATTAACTTGTGCTATCTTTGAAGTGAGTCAAGCAAGAAGTGAGAAAAAGGCTCTATTAGAACTATTTGAATCCACACTTGGGTTCATTTAGAAACCATTTATCATTTTGGGTTCCTTTCAGAAAGAGAGGTTCCTTTTTGTTGCAGCTCCTTTGGAACCAAAAATTGGTTCTAATAGAAACCCCAGTTTTTTCTGTGTGGAGAGATCAAAATCAATGCAGAAAATACGCGTATTTTCCAGTAAAAATGTAAAGAGCCCGGGGCACGTGTTAATATGACCGATCTTTCTTACATTTTCCACGATTTTTTTATGTTGAAAGTTTGTGGGGGGGGGGCGGCGCAAAAGTTCCGGCATCGCCAAAATAACGGACATCCTAATATGTATGTAGGGGAGACCAGGGTGAGATGAACATACGGCGTGCAATGAGACACTGAATTTTCTCTCAAAGTATGTTTGTTTTCCCGAAGTTTAAACGTATAACGTTAAAATCTGCGAGGAAAAAGTCTTTTTTGAGTTTTTAATTACCCGCTATTTTGTATTCGCTTGAGAATAACTATAAAATTTTTCCACCAATTTTAGTCACCCTTTGTTAATAACGGTAACGAATAGCCGCCATTTCGTGATTCTTCAAAATTTTGAATTTTTGTCTGTGAAGAGATTATAAGCATCCCGGGCCAATTTTTGTCCAAGGAGATAGCATGATTCGAATAAAAATTGAAAAAGTTATGCAGATTTTTATTTTTTGGTAGATTTTTCCCTTGTAAAGCCCATGGGAAACTTCATGGCCCATATTTAGGGAGTAAATATCTAAACAGTAACCGATTTGGCTAACAATTAGAGCACTTTCTTTTGTTGAACATATGAACAAATTCCGCCAGTGGGAGCAAAGGAATTTAAACAAAAAAAAAAACGATAAGGACTACCCTGATGCTTATTTCGCACCGGCCAACCCCACACTCTCTTCATATATCAACCAAATTTTCGTTGTAAAAATTTGCACACGCACTTACACACGTAATCATTCCTTCTAGTTATCAATGCTTTTAACGTTTCATCCCGTTTACAATATAACAAAAAAAAATAGTATTAATTTCCTCTCCACTTTCCTTTTGCCAATACTAAAACCATTATCCATTTCCTTTAATTTGCACGAAAGTCTTTCTGGATCTAACAGAAAAAAGATTTGTGTTTGAAGGTTTGATCTTTTGTTAATTCACATTTAAAAATTTCTCGCAAGTTTGAGCGCTCCTAGGGCGGGCGGCTGTCGGAGCTCGCGCTTCGCGCTCGATCGTATGCTTATCTCGCGCTACACGCTCGGATGTATTTACCTTGCGCATTACGCTCGGTTTCTCTGGGGTTTTGCACTTCATGTTCGACTTAGATGAAAAGAAAAAGTTTATTTGCAAACATTATAACAAAATTTTTCGTCTAGATTATATCTACAAATTTGCTGAGAATTATATATAATTTAAAAAAATCGCTGTGAGATCCATTTGGTTAAAGGACTTTAGTTTTACATAAAGAGGATATCTAATTTACTTGGTTGTATCGACCTTAAGGAACACATTCTCATGTAGACACTCGCCCCGCAAAGTGGAATTTTTTATTTTTTTTTTTTGTGTGAAAAGAATTGGAATTTTTCGATTTTCCAATAAAATTAAAAAAAGTAGTTTGGCTTCAAATGTTAATTTTCGTTAGTTTTTTGGAATTTTGTAAATGTAATGAATCCGGTAATTTTTCTTCTATCAAAAAAAAGTCATACGAATATTCTGTTCGCCTATTTGAGTAATATTAATATCCGTCCAGAGAATTTTTAAATATTAAAAAAAAAGTTCCCAAAAATGTTCAAAATGTGCTCACTTTTTGAATTTTCATCTAAAATGGCTGGCTAACGAACTTGACCTTCATTTTAGGATACTTAAAGAGTATATTAAAGCCCAATCCAATCGGTTAATTCTTTTGAAAGTATCGTGCTTACAAACTAAAAATGTACAGGCAGACAAGCTAACAGACAGAGATTTGGTAAAAACCTGTTTTTTGGGTTTAGGGGGTCTCGCAACGTGGACATTTGACAAAAACGAGGGAATCAAATTTTACATAACTCAAATACCGTCTCATTATAGGATGAGAATGTAAAAAAAAAATATTTAGTATATATAAAATGCAGGTCCATGAAACCCTGGGCTTTTTTGAAGTTATTAAATATATATTATGTACCAAGAACACTTGAGAGAACATTCTCAGCAGCCCTTAGTTAAGTTCAATCGAGCGTAACGAAAATATTTACACCTATAAGCATGGATACAAAGTTCTTGATTCTCATAACAATACAATTTACAAAAATCTAATTAATTTCGCAGGATAATCAGTAATCAATACCTGATTAATAACTAATTGACCAAGAATAAAAAAATTTTTGTATGAATTATGTAAACAATAACACAAATGTAAAATAAACTTGGAAATTTTAAAAACAAATCCCCTAGAAAATATCAGTATTTAGAATTTAATAGTACTCTATGTCTCTATGGCATATCCCTTAGAATTTGTTTGATACAACTTCAGATATCCTATTTTTACAGAAACAAAAAAATAAAATAAACATAGGATTATATACATTGTTATTGTTTGATGTACTACGAATTAATACCTAGAGGGTTCCGATGCGGAAACAACCAGAATTGACAATATCTGTATATGTATAGTGTGTAGCATCTGTTTATGGTGCAAAAAATGCCCTATACATATTTTGAAAAAAGAATAACTAAACTCTTCATAGAAGGTCATTATGTAACTGACATGAAGAATAAGAAAATTAATAGAAGCAACAAATTTCATTTAGATTTTTTTTAGCAAACTGACTTTCTAAAGCAAATTGTATTGAACTATGAAATTAAATATTTTTAAATCATACTGTTCTATCACATCAGTAAAAAATAATCCCCTGCGTTTTACTTCCAATTTTTAGAACGGAATCAAACACCTACGCCAAAACTCATGGTCAATTCAACACTCACATATATGTGGGCGTCCGCATGAAAAGGGCTCTTACGGCCGCTTCTAGCTTAGTGGAGATATTCGCGTTGTTCTACGTCAAGATCAAAATGACTATTTTCGGGTGTAAGTGGAGAATGATAGGAAGACTTATACTGAATCGATTGGCACTATACTCATGTCCCGAGAGCAACCGGAAGTGGTTATATCTCATGTTCGAAGAAAAATTATAACATGTGCGCTTATGGCACCTTTCTATTTTGGATGCATTTTTCTCCAAAAGCGGGTTTTTAAACTTCGAACTTGAAAAATGCTCCGAGAATACAGAGAATCTATTGAGCTATGTGACCCTATGCGTAACTCCATAGCGGCCACAAGGGCCCTTTTCATGCAAAGTTGAGAACTCCACGTATTATTTTTTCGGTACGTGTAGACACTACCTATTATTAAACACAATTAACAAAAACTTGATTCACTCTTGTCAAACACATATTCCGCTGAAAAATCGTTGACTCTAAACAACGTCGTCGAATCGTAGACGACGTAGACTGAAGAGAATGCATCTGACGACAAACATTTAGATGTCCATTAAAACACTAATCTCCAGCCTCTCATTCTAAAAGTCTCGCTGAATGTCGCTCCCGTTCCTCAAACAGAACTCACTTTAAACAAACAAAACTTGGTCCAACAGAAACAAAAATATATCCTTACAGACTAAAAGTTCGCATTGTCACACTTGACCGAAAAATTCCATCAGCGAGTGGGTGCTTTTGCGTTGGCGACCGAGAATTAAGACCGCGGAAGAAAAAATGTCAAACGCGAAAAACAAAAACGTGAAATGCCACGAAGAGAACAGGTACCACACGAGATAGTGGCTCGCGACGGAATGCTGATCGTACTTCGATGCCTTCGTCGGCGGCGCGGAGGCGCTCGCACTGCGATTGGTCATTGTGGCCCCCCACACAGCCTTGCCCCTGGCGCGGACCAATCTCCGGCATAGCCCTCTCCCCTCCATCACGAGCGCGTGTACACCCCCGCTGGCTCGTGGCTGAGCCAAGGTTCAGTCAGTCAGTCACTCAGTCACTCAGTAAGCCTGTAGCGCCTTACGGGGCTGGGTCTGAGTATACCGTTGATACACTCGACAAACGCGGCCCGATGCACGCTCGTGTCAATTTCGAGTGTCGATTCGCGAATCTCGTGACACTCGTCTTGCCTTTCCAGGGACGCGCGTGTGTTAGCCTCGGGTCACGCAGGCTTCTCGAGACAACGCGAGACTGTCGAATACCCTAATTGTAAACAGAGAAGAGTGACCGCGGCACGTGTTTGTTGTGCAACGAGTGTCCATAGTTTTCAAGTGAGTGCAACGAGAGACAATGTGCGTGACCACTCCGCTGAGCGCTTCCAAAATACTCAAGGATAACCGTGCGGTCAGGACTATTACGACCAGCACACAGGTGCAAGGAATACCTACAGCCAGCAGCAATGGGTTGAACACGAGACCTCAGCACACCTCGATCATGTAAATATTCTCATATTAAAAATTAACTACTTATTTGTAAATTTTCAAAGAGAATGTATCTCCTGAGAGTGTTATTTAGTGTTTATTCTGCGCGGATTCATGATTACAACCACGTGTCCTCACGGCCACCGTCGGTCGAGATTGTTTACGGGCAAACTCATACGTATACAAGATACGTCATACTCAGTTTATTTTATTTTTTTTCTCTCTATTCCCCATCTTTTTCCAGTCGAGTTTTTGCTTCTTGAGCTTAATTGCAAAATAGTGAGGGAATGTGTAGGATTAATGGTGAAGGTTTAAAGAGCGTAGTTTAGGTTACGTGCGACTGTAAATCGTTACAATGATTTACATAATCGGGGTTATAATCTGGAGGAGGACGTAAATAAACGGTATCGTTAGATCGAGGAAGTTTAATGGCAGCATACAACGTTGGTGACTGACCGCCTTTCTTTTTTTCTATATTAAGAAATTAAGGTTGAGATAGATCTTCTATAATTACAAATATGTACCGGGGTACGCGTTTTTTTTTGTAATATTAGACAGAGATTAATTACATTTATCAGGGAAATTAAAGATTTCTTCGTAAAGTTTCTTTATGACGAATTAAAAAAATGTCTCGAAAAATAATTATAATTACGCAGATCATTTTCTTAAAACTTCTAAAACATTATTTAACGTTGACAGAACTAGTTATTACAATTGTGTTTTAAACTGACTTTTTTAACTTGAGGTTTGATAAGGAATATTTATTAATTTTGTAAATAAATCACAAACTAACAATGTGCAAATTTGCAGAATTCACATCGAAGTTTGTGTTATGAAAGTGTTTTGAATTTTTTCAACTGGACTTGGGCCTATTATTATTTTCTTCCAGAAGAAAAAAAATTAAGCAAATTTTTTCTAAAGTCCTCCTATTCTTACTGATTTTAGACCTTACCTATATATTATTTAATTTTAATCTTTTAAAAGGTTTCTCTTTAAAAATCAAACGTTTAAGTCACGTGACTTCTATGGTTACATTTCGGATTTTAAGTTAAAGATGGCGTTAGAGAGTAGCGCATGCAGTTAATTTGTCATGAGAAAATTCTTGGAAATTAATGCATACCTTCCATAGAAGTAAATAAAATAAAAGAAGTAACAAACGGTAATAAATAATAATTTCTCGTTTGTCAGTAAACTTTTTTGGTTATTTTGTCCATTCTTTCATTAAAAAATCTTAATCGAATGTAGTGAGCTGTAAGTGTGGTATTCACTGTTCAGTATAAACTATGTAATATGTACAACAGTAGAGTGGGCAGATAACTAGCAGCCTTGCTAGCCGAGAAAAGCGATAATAAAAATCATTATATTTATATTGTATTAATATTGAAGGACGACGGTGACGTATGGTCCCACTATACTTTTTCAAGTGTTTGCGAAGATCCACTAAATTCTAAAACGGTTGCAATTTGTACGATAACTCAATATCATTAGGAAAGTTATTGCCAACCATAAGACGTGTTGCGAGCAAACAAGAGGAATTCCCTTTTCACGATAAAAAAATTGTACACATTAATGTATGCACGCAAAGAAAGGTTTGGTTGCAGCAACCGGAAGTTGGGTTGTCCCAACCGAACTGTCGGGTTGCCTATGGACTGACCTCACTCATGGGTTGCTGTAACCGAACTGGTTCGGTTGAACCAAGTTTGGTCAATTTAACCGAACAGTTCGGTTGGCGTGACCAAACTGCTTGCTTGAGAAAAGTACCCACAACCGAACTGTTCGGTTACACCAACCGAACAGTTCGGTTATAATAACCTAACAGTTCGATTGCAGTAATTGCACAGATTGGTTACTACAACCGAACTGTTCGGTTACATCAGTTAATCCCCCCTGCCCCACACTCTATGGAAATGAATGGTGGTTTAATGGAAATACACAATAAATACTAAAGTAAAATTATTATGCAAGTATATATAGTTTATTCCTAAGTCCTAATTGTACATCATAAACAATAATACACATTTTTACAGAACAGAATTTCTTACCTCTATTCAAAATTGCTTTAATTACCTGGAAACGAATTTAGGAGATATTATTATACAAGTATATATAGTCTGTAGGCCTAAACGTAAAATGTGATTTTTTCTGCTACCACATTCTTCTCTTTTTTGTCCTTACTCATCGCCTGTGTAGTCTTTCAGATTTGTTTCATACGATAGTGATGTGATGAGTATCCCTCCATTTTCGACGCAATCTTGACAGGATGTGCAAAGGATTAACAAAGAGTTAACTTTGTTTAGGTCGTCTGCTTCTGGAAAAATAAAATGCATATATATTGGCAAGAATTACAAATCCGTGAAATCAAATTCTCTGTGAAAATTAAAAAAAAAATTTTTAACGAAATAGTTTCATTCTAAACCGAATAGTTTCATTCTAAACCAAATAATTGCATTTTTCACATATAAACATGAATTCTTAACAAGAAATGGAATAGTTGAATTTTTACCAAAAAACAAAGATGAAACTAGTACCAAAAGAGAATATTTTTATAACCAAAAATACGAATTTTAAACCGGAAAAAGAATAATTACCCAAGAAAAACAAGAACTTTCAACAAAATACATAAATTCTCTAACAAATAAATTTTCAACCAAAAATTATTAAGATAAATTTTCAGTACAATTAATTTTCGACAAACAAAAATAATTTTCAACAAGACAGTAAAATTTTCAAACAAGTATAGGTTTATTTCCAATTAAATAGTTAAATTTAAAAAACAAACTGATCAGTTCACAACATAAAATTTAATAGTTGATATTTCAACAAACAAACAAATTTTCAGAAGCATACTAAAATTTTTCAGTATACAATTGAATTTTTAACAGAAAATTTAAATTTGAAAAAATAGTTTAATTTCTGAGTAAATATTTGCATTTTTAACCTACAAACACGAATTCTTGACAAGGAATGGAATACTTGAATTTTTACAACAACAAAAATGAAATTTATACCAAAAAAGATTAATTTTGAAATCAAAAATATGAATTTTCAACCAAGAGAAGATTAATTATCTACCAAAAAAGACGAATTTTCCAGTAAAAAAAAAATTTCAAACAAAAATTAATAATCTAAATTTTCAGTACAATTAATTTTTGACTTCCACTACTGACACTTCCTTGAAATTTGGAGTACGCGGTCCCACTTTAGGGAACAACTCCAAAATTTTCTCTTCGGTGAGGAACTGGAAACAGTCGTCGTCTATATCTCCTCCTCTGTGTAGAAACTCGAAAATAAAGAAAAGAATGAAAAAAATATTGTGAAACAAATAATAAAATCAAAAAATGTGTAATAGCAACAAGTAAGAAATAAAATTGATAAAAGGTCTAGCTTAGAACCCCAGTCTGCAATCTTGGATATGTGGTATGATTTACACTATATAGAATATTTTTAGAATAAACCTTTAGAGTTATTCGTTCTAAACATAACATATAAAATATTTATGAAGGAGGCAAATTGATAAAATGAAAATGAAAATGGTCTATCTTGGCGTATCCGAGGGCGTATCTTACACTAACAAATTTGTCTATGACACTCAAAAACTCCAAAACCACTCCTTCAAATTTTAATCGAAGCATTTGGAAAAGTTCGTTCTTGCCTTCAAATTTCTCGATGTATTTGTCAAGACCCCACACTTACAAAGAAGTTCTTTGTACGCTATTTCTGAACACTATGAAATTTCGATTGTATAAATAAATCCACTGCACTTCAATAAATTCACTTCACGAAACGCCTATGAAATGTTATGAAACACTGATTCTACGGTTAGAGAAGCACATCATAACGGTAACAGCTCCCTCAGAAAGCCAAAATTCACGAGTTTGCGCAGTGCGAGTAGGCCGGCAGTTACAAAGAAAATAATGAAAATAAATTATACGAAAGCATTAAATAAATGTAAAAAAAATAAATCCTTTAATTTTAATATTTGTATGGTATAATATTCTATAAATCTATAATATATCTTAATAAATTACCAGCGCAGGCCAGAGCACTAGTGCGCATGCGTAGTACAGTTAGCCGTAACCGAACTGTGAGGTTCGCGCAACCGAACTCTTCCAACCAAACAGATTCAGTCATGATAACCAAACCGGTTCGGTTGCCACAAACCAACGTTTGGTTCAGACAACCGAAATAGTGCCAACCGAACCCAGTTCAGTTAGGACAACCAAACCATTTCTTTGCGTGTGTATGTAAACTCAGACTTCAGCTTTGAAAGGAAGAATTCTTCATCTTTTTTAATTTATTTAACCAAGTTACATTGATTTTTTGTTACATGTGAGGTCTCTTTTTTTCTGTGCTTGTAGTTGGTGCGCGAAAGAGGCTTTTCCGTGAAGGTATTGCGAAAACATTTCTTTTTGTTATGTTTGAAGATAGTTCCAAGGTATTCAGGTTACAAGTTACTGAAAAAATACTAAGCCAGTTACGATAGACAAATTATTTTGTAGGCCGACGGCAAGGTCGCACAGAATGTAGGATGTACAATTATACCTATATAGGTCAAGAGATTTCTAATAACTTATAATTGCAATTATTCTGTTCTTGCGTACACAATCAACATTAGTTTCTTATTTTGGAATAAAAATATAATGTTCAAATACTTGTTAGTGAAACACTGCTAGTGAACACTTGTTAGTGAAAGAAATCGTTAAATAAGTTATTTTTTGAATTCGACAGAATAATTATACAACTGCGCGTTCATTATGTACGTCATGCATTGATCGAGAGGGCTTACTCATCTTAGCATATAGGGCTTCAGAAGCAAGATCCATTATTGGTATCATAGTTTGATGTTTGCTTTACAAAGTCCATACGTTTAAAACTTCAAAAAATTTTCAGAAGGCAATGAACTTTGATGTTGAAAAAAATATGTATTTTCCTCGTCTTGCAACCCGGTATCCTAAGACGGGCACTAGATGTTGATAAATTTTATTCGTAGCGTACTGTTTAAACATATTCTTTACATTTATGACGTATAAGTCATGCAAATTAAATTATAAAACGTAAAATAAGGGTTAAATGAGGTCTAACGGAAAGTAAAGGAAACAAAATTCAAGGACTAAATATTTATGAAAAGTTGCATAATTTCAAATATTATTAATCTTAGATCAAGAATCTACTGATATAAATCGAAAAATCAACATATTTAAAAAAATTTCTTAGTCATGATGCAAGAGTGGTAAAGGTAAAGGTACGACTGATTGGCGGGAAATTGAAAAATCTGAAATATTTTCTATAACACTTTCGGAATTCTTGAATTGTTAAATTTTGAAGAGCACCCGGTTTTAAATCTTCAAATAAAAGTTATCGTTTCACTTCTTACCTATTCAACACTCTTCCCTGATTTTCTGCAACCAATTTTTTGAAGAATATGCAAAACACATACAAGCTCAACGCATTACGACCGGAAACTCACAAGTAAAGAAGATTTCGTTTTTACCTACATTTTTCTAGCCTAACCGGGGGCTCGTCTTAGGAATTTCGCATGATCACAATTTTTTAAATATTTTTATTAAACAGCATACAAATTAATTGACCTTAAGTACCAATTGCAAAGTTTACAAAATTATCTACCAACAAAAATAACCTACTCCTTCAAACCATTATAAGTCATTAAATCACAACTTCTAAAACAGGTAAAAGTTCTTCCTCTAACGTGCAAAAATCATTTATCCTTTCTGTTTTTGTTAATTCACTTCCAGTGCTGACAAGAACGCTTTAAAAATAACAACAATTCTGCTGAGCACGTATTCGTATGCGTGAGTGATGACTATAATGTTTTCGTACAAAAATATTCAGGGTGTCCCGTCTTACGAGGGGGCTCGTGTTAGGCAACTTTCCCCTAATTGTATTTTTAATTTTGAGTTGACCACAATGTTATATCGTCAATTAGAATTTACGACGACGAGGCGTTTACCAACTCGAATCTATGATTATACAACAAGAGTTGGGTTAGAAAGCTCCGAGGTCGATTAAGGATGGAGGAGCGAATTTGAGCCGTGGATAATCCCGCTGGCTTTCGGTCGGATCGAAACGCGGATTAGTCTGCGCGTAGGAACAATGTTAAACAACGCGACCGAAATCCTATTTGAGAATTATGCTTCGCGAGTATAGTTTAGTTGGATAGACAGCCTTGTTAATTCAACGAGAGTTCATCATAATATTACAATTCTGCGACACCGCATCGAACCCCGCATGTTCTCTTTCGAAATAGATTCTTTCTTTCGTCAAAATTCGATGAGGAGATGATCACTCTTAAAATATGGTGCACTGCACGACGCATGTACTAACTTGCCTTCCTAAAATCTTTGTAATTTATTCCTTGAAATATATAATTCCAGCATAAGTATATCATATGCTTCGCAGAAAAAACTGGGGTTTCTATTAGAACCAATTTTTTGTTCCAAAGGAGCAGCAACAAAAAGGAAGCCAAAATGATAGATGGTTTCTACACAAACCCAAAGCATAGATTTAAACCGTTTTAATAGAGCCTTTTTGTCACTTTTGCCTTGACTCACTTCGAAAATCTTACAAGTTAATGCTGCACATTCTACTTTATAATTCGGATTAAATAATATCGCACTGGGAGAAATTTAATAAAGATACTAAAATTATGCACATTAGTGATTCTTGAAAGGAAGATAGTGCATTAGGTATTTCATGTTTAGTGGGGGGGGGATCCAAGATGTCTGCACGCCGAGGGCCAAACAATAATACTAAATGCATGGGGAAGAACTTTGTTTTAATAACTTGGCAAAAAATTATTTTTCATCGTAAGTCTATTTGGATATTCTCTTTTTACAAAAGCTATTCAGTCAAATAAGAAAATCGACCATTTTTTGGAAACGATTTTAATAATCATTTGAACAGCTTTTAAAAAAAACAAGAGTCCCTCTATATCAGCTGTCTCGGGTGAACCCTTACTCAACAAATATGCTATAGAAGGACTCTCCGAACCGTAAACATCGCAACTCCGCTGACCTTACAAACGCCTCCCTCTCGTCCCCTTGGACGGCCTTGTCTGATATAGAGGGAACTGTAAAAAGTAATATCTAAATACATTTATAGTGAAAAATTATTTTCAGCAAAATTATTAAATAGAAATAAACGGTATTTTAATTGATACATTTAGTTGTGAAAATAAAAAATCTTTAAGAATGTAAAAAACACACATAAGGAACAAATGAAATGTATTAGGGTATGAACAATGCTACAAAAATTAAAATAATTTGTTTTATATAAAAAATATTTTCAAATTAATAGTTAAAGACTTAAAATGAATTTTAAAGTATCAAAAACTACCTCTATCTAACTTAATAATTTAATTAAAGACCTAAATCCTACAAGGATTTACGCCCGATTACTATTCTTCCTTATCTGTCAAAGATCCTGGAAAAAAATTTGCCTTCAGCAGCTGTCTCCATACATAAGCAATAATGGGATCCTTTCAAATCACCAGTCTGGTTTCAGGAAAGGTTTCTCGGCGGCTACAAC